>PVIU01017194.1:0-42647 GCA_004026605.1 Ondatra zibethicus
AAGGTGAACCCAAAGAGAAACATATATAGATCCTCCTGGAAATTGAAAGCAAACAAGATAGACAGGCAAAAATTGGGAGCATGGGGGTAGGATGGGGTTGGGGGAAGTGGAGAGGGGGAAGGAGAAGGGAGAAGGGAAGGACTGGGGAGAGCTTGGGGGAGTGGGAGGGTAGAAATGGAGGGAGGGCAGATATTGGAGCAGGGAAGAAGATATCTACATTATGGGAGCAATTTTAGGGTTGGCAAGAGACTTGGCTCTAGAGGGGATCCCAGGTGTCCATGGGGATGTCCCCAGCTATGTCCTTGGGCAGCAGAGAGTCCCATAGTTACACTGATGAATATCTTCAATATCACCATAGAAATTTTGTCTATGAGATAGAGACAGAAACCCACAGCCATCTTAATTTAACCAATTTCCATTAATCTGTGTATTTCCACCATTTGTGGCCAACCAACCAAGTTTCAGTATGTCTATCTCTGGCTGCAGCTTCATTGCTTCTCTCTGACTCTGCCCCCATTTCCCAGCATTCAGCTTAGTCTTTCCCACTCAGCTCCATTCTACCCCATCACAAGCTAAAGACAGTTTCTTTATTAACCAATTGTATTCATAGCATACAGAGGGGAATCCGAGATCACCTCTCCTTTTCTATTTAAATAAATACAGGCATCAATAAAAAATTATAGCTAAAATATTTACATCTACTTTAACTTTTATTACAAATAAGGAAAATTATAACTATAGCTATCAATTATTCAACTCAATCAAAGACTCCAGAAGGATATACTATTACCTACGTAAATAAGAAGTGCATTTTTAGCAACTTCCAAACGTTTAGACTTGACAGAGACATCTCGTTACCTGGACAGTCAGAAAAAGTTCTTCTGTACTGTTGTGGCATTCATCTTTAGCCTATAGGCCCATAGTATCCAGGAGACTTTTTAATGAAGCAGGAAATTTCAAACATAGTTCTGCCTATATTGGCAGTTTTCCAGACACTTTCTTCTGTGCCCTGCAGAATGTCTAGCAGACTCTTCCTATAGTATATACATACACACAAACAAAAATAGTTTAAAAAGATTAGTCTATAATGGGACTAAAAAGTCCCCACAAGACATCATAGTGTAGCAAATAAAAACTCTAGTTCCAGAAAAGATCTATGTGTTTTGAAGTTATTGGCCAGTGAGGTGCTATAGACCTTTCAAATGCAATGTTCTGTCATCCCCTAGAACTGGATTGCACAAGCCTATTGCTGACAACTTCACATACTCCAGCCATAAGACACAGAGAAATTTTACTGGTTCTCATTTAGAATCTTCCTTCTTTTTGGCTAGCTTTCATAGTGTTGGAAGATACTGTATGCTATTCGAGAAGAGAAGTAATAATTAGCTTTACCTAGCTATGTACCCTGAGATTGACAAAGACGGTCTGGCAATATATGCCCAATGGTACAACAGTAGCGTGGATTTAATGGAACCAATCAGGTAATTTCTGATTGGAATTAAACTCTGCCTCACAAGATGAAACCCATACCTTGTTAAATTACTGGGAACAAAGTATTTGTGGATAGATAAGTCATGGGTTCTATGGGAAAACCTACAATTATTACTCTCCTAACTGCCAGTATTAAACTCACTTCTAATAATGTTACTAATGTCTTCTTAGATGTGTGAATCTCTTAACCTTCCTAAAAATTTCTTCTTTACAACCTAAATGCTATTTGACTGAAGACTAGATAAGTAAAATGAGGTAAATTTATACAATGGAGTACTACACAGCACACACACACACACACACACACAAAAAAAAACAACATCTTGAATTTTGCAGGCAAATGGATGGAGCTAGAAAACATTATTTTGAGTGAAGTAACCCACACCCAGAAAGACAATTATCACATTTACTCATTCATAAGTGGTTTTTAAGCATAAAACAAAGAAAGCCAGCCCACAATGCCAGAGAACCTAGACAACAATGAGGACACTAAAAGAGACATACAAATATCTAATATACATGGGTAGTAGAGAAAAGACAAGATCTCCTGAGTAAATTGGGAGCATGGGGACCTTGACAGAGGGTTGAAGGGGAGGGGAGAGGCAGTGAGCAGAGCAGAGAAAAATGTAGAGCTTAACAAAAGTCAATAAAAAAAAAAGAAAAAATCTTTTTTTGGTAGATCGTCATGAACACAGAGGGTCACAACTAAACAAAGCACAGAGAATAATAGTCTAAAGAATGCTCAGCACTAAATATATCTCTATTATACCCTCTTCACAAGTCTCAGGGGTCATTTTGTAAGAGTATTAAAATAGTATATGAGAAACAGAAGGAGTCAATAACTACAAACTGCTACTGTTTTCCAGACTAGAGAGCAGTTGTACACATGAACTCACAGCAGTTATGACAGCATGCCCAAGACCTATGAAACCTCAATCAAGACCAAATTCAAACATTGAATGGGGAGGTAAGCATGAAATGTCATACCCTATTGAGGAATTATTGTCAACTATTAGCTACTGGGAGACAGTGGATGTGTTTGATCTAAGGGTGTGGTCCTTGGGAAGTGTCCCTGTTTCAGTGAAATGTCACACAGTCAAGAGTATATCACTGGCCTGTTTGGCTTTATGGGATTTAAAAACTCAGACACAAAGTGGGTAGGTAGAGAAACTGGGATGGGGCAGGGAACTGAGAGGAGTTGGGGGACTGGGTTAACTGACTGTACAAAGTTTTCAAAGAAAGAATTTTTAAAGATGAGCTAAAACTAGATCAGTAAAATTACATACTGATCTTACTTGAATAATGCAAACATAGGAAACACATTCAGATGTACAGCCCATTCTTTTCATGGTGTGTAAGTATATAAGGAAGGAAACTTAAAATGGCATAAATGCAGTAACCAAAGTCAAAATAGTAGTTAGAGATGCTACTACACCTAGAAAGTGTTCAAATGCTGAACTTCTAAAAATCTTAATCTGGATGCTGGTTCCTGTTTGTGTACTTAAGAATACAGTTCTGTGCTTTTAGGGATGTTGATGTCTATGTATGGATGGGTATTAAAAATTCTTCAATATCCTGGAGACAAGGATTCAAAGAAAATATATATTTAGGGTAATATTCTCCATCATTGAACTCTGTGAATTTTTTTTCTGATTTTGTTTATGGTTCCTGGCTTTTTAGGGTATTTCATGATCATAGATTCCTTGGAAACCCTTTTTATCAGCTGTGCTAATTTTACATAAACCATACATTGTCTGACATGCTGTATATTTCTGCTTCTTTCTGCCACTGCTGTGTCTAAATCGTCTTCATAGAACAGATTATCTAACTTACAAAGAAGGTTTTGAAATAAAGTGCCACATTTAATCATTTTCAATCTTATTATTATACATCTTAAGCATGGAATGGGTATTAGCAAACATATACAGGTGCATATGTTTGGTGTATCCCTTGCTAGAGGTCAGCCATGTCCATATGAGTGTTTCTGAGGCAATTATGTCTCTATTATCCAAGCCCAACCACATTTAGATTGGTGAGTTATAATATTATTGCTTATGTTAATCTTAAAATTTTTAACTCAACTTTTACAAAGCCTAAGCACTCTGCATATTCTTTTAAATATCTGCCATTCATTGAATTCAACATATGTATCAAAAATTCATTAAATATCTATTATATTAAAGAAGTTTTTGGAATTTATATGTATGCTTTGTTTATTCATTATGAAATGTATACATCAAAATTACTCTAACTGTCCTAATACAAGAAGTAACAAAAGTTTTCATATATTTTTAGTTAAATTTTAAATTATACTTCACGTAATGCAGTGTTTTCTGAACAAAGGTAAGGAATTTGCAGCAAGTGCGAAGCAGGCCTGCCTGTTACCCCTCTGGGAGGACACAGCTTTTGGCCTTCTGTTTTCATGATATATTACCTTTCAGATGCCCTTCTTTGCACATAAGTAATCACTTGCATGGTGGGAAGACTGTCTCATTTAGAGTGAGAATCTCAGATATAGGTGAATAGATAAAGTAGAGAAAAGCAGAAACTCAAACTCAAACCCTTAAGATAATCAGACATCATGATTTATTAAAAATGACAAGGGATCTTAAATAAGACAGACTTACCCAAAGGATCAGCGCAATTCTTAAAAACAGGTCTGTGTAAGTGCTCTAAGGAGTTGCTTCAGGAGACTGTTACAAAGTGAATTGATCATCATGGATTTTCTTTTCTAGTGTACTATTATTTTAAATTTTAAACTATTAGAGCTTTCCAAGAGAAAACTTAAAAAAGATTTAGGAATAAATGCTTTAGCATTCTGAAAATGCTGTAAGGACTAAAATTCCTGTCGTTTTACATACTAGAACATATCATAGCAGGGAAAATTAGGCTTGTTTCTATGCCAAAAATATTTAAAAATAGACAAAAAATTATCTTTTTTTCATTTCAGTTTCTCTATTTTATGACTGGTTCACAAAATAACATAGTTTCAAGGCCAAGATTTTCTATAAATGGAATTTCCCTGTAGACCACTGGAATATAGAACTTAGTCTTTCAAACTCTCATATTTCATCATAACTTGGTGTTAACTTGAATCTGACTGTAATATCTGATATGTGATGGTTACTTCTATTTTCTAAAATAGCAAAAAGAAAAAGCAAATGCTGGTATTTGGTGAATGATGTTCTCTTTCTTGTGACTTTCCTATCTAATAAAAATATTACAGACATAGTCTTTCATAGACTCTGTTTTACGAATGATGAAAAGTGACAGAAATGAAATCCTAGAGGGGTGTTTTATGCGAAAGATAATTTACCTTTATTACAGCTTTGGTGTTAGCAGAGTAAAAATTTAGCTAGTTTTCTGACTTCATATCCACCAGCCAAAGTTCATTTCATTTTCTGCATTCTATCAGGAAATAATGTATTTGCCCTTGAGTTTCACATTCAACATACTCATTCACCTAGATGTAAGATCTCATCTTATGACCAGAGCACATTATCTTGGCTACTGTGTTACTTATCCTCTGGGGTCAGTGACATATGACTGAGAGAATGTGGTTAGAAGGAAAAAGGAAATCTTGGGCAGTTTCAGGAGTTTCTCTCTGTGGTTGTCTCTTCAGATGTGCACTTAAGGTGAACGTGAAACATGGTGCTGGGGCTAAGTTGCTCACTTCATTGCAAACAGGAGCAACAGAGACCAAGGAAGGAGTATTGCCCATGCCATAGGACCTTTAGTTAGGACTTTCCTCCTATATATTACCATCATATCATGAACTCATCAGTAAATTTCTCTATTCGTTATTATTCTTAATACATTTATTAGAGTCCTAATGATCCAACCAACTCTAAATATTTGAAGACCCCTATGTTGCAAGGAAGGAGGTCACTTGTTTGTCTCAGCCGCCCAGAACCAAAATAACCACATAGAAACTGTATTAATTAAAACACTGCTTTGCCCATTAGCTCTAGCTTCTTATTGGCTAACTCTTATATTAATTTAACACATTTCTATTCACTTGTGTATCGCCACATAGCTGTTGGTTACTGGGTAAAATTTCCAGCATCTTTCTCCCTCAGCAGATCCATGGTGCCCTGACACCGTCTTCTTCCTCCCAGAATTCGGTTCCATCTTCCCTGCCTACCTAAGTTTTGTCCTATCAACAGGCCAAGGCAGTTTCTTTATTCAACAATAGTAATCACAGTAAGAAACCAGAACTTCAGCACAAGAGAGTGTGTTATCCAAATCACACCCAAATCACAATCATTATTACTGTGACTTTGATATGAAAGAGGTTTGGCAATTTTCTATAAGAGGCTTATTTTTCCCTTTGGGCTACAACTTTTAAAGAGTTATTATTTTATAGTTTTCAAATGTTTCAATGTCCTTTTCACAATTTGTCTTTTTTATTACCTCCTCAACATTGTTAGCTAATGATCAATGGCCTTTTACTTGGTTTGAAGTGAAGTGAGGAAACAAATTTTATTAGTTTACTAGAAGTTTGTAGGAAAACATTGGATCGTTACTAAAGAAAATTTTAGAGGGGATCATTGTTCTCTAACATAGCAACTAAAGAATATTTTATATTATTGGCACTACATGTTCATAGAAAGCTGCATAAAATTTCCATTCACTGACTTTATACAAAAGTTTTGTCAAGAAACAGCATATGACATATATGTAACCATATATGGAAATGAATGCATACATGTTGTGACTTGATACCCTCTTTGAAATTTAGGTTGAAAATGAGTCTTCGAATTTATTCATTCATATATATGTATATGTGTATGTGTGTGTATGAAGCTGTTATCTCGATTTGGGAAATAACCAGGCCAGCTTAAAGATAAACAATTATATTTTTAATTGTTACAATGTGAAAGTCATGCCACAAGAATGGGAAGTCCAAGTTCTCTGTGTCCAGCAGGAATCACCCAGAGAGAGTGCACACCTGGTCGGTCCCAGTTTTCTTCCTGGGCTCCAGGTAGCCATGTCTTAACTAGGCTCCACTTCTTAAAGGTGATTGGTTAACAGAGCTTCCCCCATCATGTGTATACATATATGCAGATGAATGTACACACATACACCTATGTATATATAATGATGATATTTGGAGGTAGGCCTTTGTAGGCAATGGGATTACTAATATGATCAGGACAGGCCTTTGATGATTGCTATTGGAGCCTTAATAAGAACCTGCAAACAGACACACATACATGAGAGAGAGAGAGACAGAGAGAAAGGTAAATTGAGACCTGAAACAATACTTTTTGCTATTTCACAGTGACAGGACCTGGACAATGTTATGATGTAGTAAACAGATTCTTATGGGTTGACAGAAACTTAAGGTCAAATTATCTTCAAGTTGCTGCAGCAATAACAGCATACATGAGGTGACCCAGACAGCAGAAAAGTACTTCTCCCAGTTTTGACATTCGGGGAATTCTGAGATGATGGCTGCAGAAGTTCTCATATACTGGTTTATAGATGAGGGCTTCTCCCTATAACCCCATATGGGGACAGGAACAAGTCTTGAGTCTTGTTTCCATGAAGGGCTTGTTGGAATGATGGAATTTTGGTCAGAATATGATCTAGATCAATTTCATTTCTTTTAAATTAACCACTCTGTGGTACCCAGTTAAGCTAAGCAAAGGGGATTACACTATACACAAACATGCATATACATATATAATTTTAATAAAAAGATGATTAAACTAAGGAATCAACTCCTATTACAATGGAGGCCGAAAGAATCTTATAGTGTGATTTTTTTTTACCTGGGAAATATGAACAGATATCAGTTGATTCAATATAGGTAGCTAGGATAATAAGCCAAAGAAAGTATTCTATCCATCTATAATTTAAATTTAATGAAGTAGTGATGTTGCTTAGGTTATAGCTGAGGTGCTACTCACAAGGACATGGTTGACTCAAAGTCAACGTCATCACATAAAGCCCATCCAAGATTTATGAACTACAAACAAAAGCTGCCTCTCAGATATCCCTGTTTGCAGGCAAGTCCTCTTCTACAATTTTTCAATGCTCATGTAACTTTGGAGAGGTGCCTTTATGACTCTTGTAACTTTATGCACATCCTGAGTTTTGTAAGTTTTGTTAGTTTCTTGTATGTGTGGGCCCTGGATTGTCTCAGTCTGTGATAGCCCAGTATATTTATGAACCTCAGCCTTTCTGTCTCTTGTGCCCTCACTATGAAACCCACTGAAAAAGAAATGTAATAGGTTTCTTATTTTTGGAAATCTTTCCTTCTCTCAAGAGTTTCTCTCAGCCTACTTTAATTTCTCACTTTTCCTCAATTTACTGCTATTCTGTAATCTTAATTAAGCCTGATTCTGTTTTTCTTACTCCTAGGAGAGTTCATGTCATTTATCTTTGGTATGAGACAACAAAAATGGAAAGCAGTGTTGAGAGCTGTTCTCTAATGACCATTATGTCCTGCACCATCTTAGTTCTCTGGGTTGTGAGTAATTGTGTAATGAAAGGTTCCAGTACTGTAACAAACCCTCTTTCAATAATAAGACTCAGGACACCTGACATGCTCCTCTCCCCATGTGAGTGTTCAGGGAGAAGACCTCATCAGTAAACCAGAGTAAGACAACTTATCTGGCTTTTTCTTAATAATCCCAGAATTCCAAAACTGTGAGAAGTACATTTCTATTGTCTGTGTCACCTAATTAGTGGTATGCTGCAGCAGTTGGAAGAGAATGAGACACCCACTCCAAAGGAAAACTCCAGAGCAAGGAATTTTTATCACCACCTACTCAATCACATTTCTTTTAGAGACATAACTGATGAGTGGCTGAAGAAGAAAACTTTTGAATTACAGTAAATCATTCATACTTATTTAAATTATGTGTAAAATAAGCTCACAATAGACTTTTAGATAAGCAAGAATGTGTTTTTGTCTGTCAGGAGTCAGTTTCCTCTATCAACATTAAGAGATAAAAATATAAGGGAAAAGTTACACCAAAGAAAGAAATAAAATCCAACTTTTCCCCTTTAAAAAATTAAAAAGATTCTTCTCTCATACACTATATCCCAACAACTGTTTCCTTTCCCTCCACATCTCCTAGCTCCTCCCCTCCATCTCCGTTCTCTCCCAGATCCACTCCCTCTCCTTTTTGTTCCCACTTCAGAAAAGATTGGGTCTCCAAGTGATGACAGCAAACAGAATAAAACAAGATACACTATGATAAGACAAAAGCCCTCAAATTAAGTCTCAACAAGGCAACCTAATAGGAGGAAGCAAGTCCAACGAGTTGGCAAAAGAGTCAGAATCAGGTGATGAACATTCTAAATTGTGAATAGCAATGTTCAATATCTAGAAATATGGAAAAATTATTTTATGATTTTTGTTCAATAACTGTGTAAAGAATGTTAACAATGAAATTATAATCTAATAAAACAAGCATAAGATACTTCATATTCATATTTCCATATTATCTATAAGCTCTTGATAAAACGTTGAACATGAGATAAAGTTTTGAGAAACAAAAATTAATAGCAATAATAGTGGCTAAGAAAGAATAAACTATAATCAAACATAAAACTACCAACAAATATCCATAAAATCTACTTCTTCAGTGGTGACTGAATTAATTACCTACCAGTGAAACTTTCAGACTAAGCTAAAAAAATTTATCTTCTTGAACGATTTTTCTGTTACTATACTAATCCCTACTTTAGTTTAACGGTAAATATGTACCTATGCACATAAGAATATTACACATCATTAATGCTACATAAACATGACCATTTTTACAAAATAACCCTAAGACATGTGTTGGCATGGTTCCAAGAGAAATTATTGAAACCTGTTTTAAAATTATTAGTTGCAATAGTTATTGGAAATATTTCCATGCAAGAATCCAAGATAAACTGAATATCCATCATGAAAGAGAGATGGAAGAGAATATATAATCACTTTGAAATTCCTGTTCAGACTCTAAATTTAAAAGGGGATATTTTCAGATTACAGGAATTTGGAAAATACTTGTCCTCTCCATCATTTCTTACAGATATTCTATTCAATTTTGGCCAATCACACAACTTATGAAAAGAAAACAGCTATTTTGTTTATTCTTTTCTTTTATCTGTTCTCTTGAATCTCTGTAGACTCAAACTGGAGGAGGGTATACTTTGTGTTATTAGGAGAACATTTTCATATCATTTTAAGAAAAGAACAGTCTGCCATTTCTTAAAGTAGTACTCACTTGACTCTGTTCTCCCTTTTGAGAGGACAATTTGTGAAAAGTCTTCATCAGTTAAGAATATACCTTAAGGTCAAAATACTCCACTAGTTTGCAACACACACATACACAAACACACATACACATATACACACTATATATACACTTATATTTCCTTGGTGCATTTGTATACTATATACCCTGTCACATGATTTATCTGTATTTGATAAACTGCTTCCCTCTTCAACACTATATGAAAAAAAAGATGCAGAAGTTAAGCATTGCTTTCAGTAACCTCATCAGAGGATCAGGTCCACCCCAATCCAGGTTGTCTTTTCTTCATTCCCTTGCTCCACTAGCAACTTTTTCCTTGGAGCCATAATGGACATGGCAGGGCTCTTAACCACAGAGCCCTGTGTCTTCAGTCCCAACAAAGGACTTCTCCATTACACTCCTTTCCTTATATATAGTAGTGAATTTTATTTTTTATTTTGATATTGTAATTTACTTATAATATTTCTCCCTACAGTTTCCTTCACAAAATATCCTCAATATGCCCCCCATTTTCCTTTAAATTCATGAACTCATTTTTTGCTAATTGCTTTGCATGTGTATAAACATATAAATTCCTAAATAAAACTTGTTCAGCTTTTTACCTAACTTGCTCCTTTATTCTACTGTCTTTAGCCTTCTCTTTCTTTTTCTCTTTTAGTTTTAGTGTTATTTTTCTCAAGGAGTTTGCATAGCCTAACCAGGCTTCAAATTCCTTAGAGACCCCAGGAAAACCTGTATCCCTAATCCTATTGACTACACCTCCCATGTGCGGGGACCATAGGTATTCACTATACTTTGTTACTGCAAATTCTAATTCAGTTTTTGGAGCATAGTGCATTAAGAAGTGCTGAGAAGCAGGCAAGGAATTAGGAAGAGAGTAGTGGTTGTGTTGCTGCCATCTCTTTGTTGGTATTGAAGACAAAGTGTCAGTTTTACTCCAGCTGTTATGGTTCTAGTCTCTCCTAGTGTGAGGTCTCTAGGCAATGGAGTTTGTTTCAAAGAGTGGCCAAATTTCTTTGAATTAAAATTATTTTATGTGCATAGGTGATTTGCTTGCAGCTATGTCTGTGTACCACATGCATGCCTGGTGCCTGCAGAGGCCAGAAGATACCATCAAATCCCCTCCCAATGGAGTTCATTATTGCTTTGAGTCCTGGTGTGCATGTCAGGAGTTTAACAAGTGTCTTCTGCAAGAACAATCAGTGCTCTTTGGTGGTGCAGGACAATTGTCTATATTCTGTCAATTATGTTTTAAATAAATTCTGATTGGCCAGTGGCCAGGCAGGAAGTATAGGTGGGACAACCAGACAGGAAGTAGAGGTGGGACAATGAGAACAGAAGAATTCTGGGAAGGAGGAATCCCATTCCTCCCCAGTCCTGTCCCAACCACAGAGGAAGGAAGATGTGATTGCCCTGCTGAAAAAGTATTGAGCAATGTGGCTAACATAGATAAGAATAATGGGTTAATATAAGTTATAAGAGTTAATAAGAAGCCTGAGCTAATGGGCCAATCAGACCTCTGTGTGATTTCTTTGGGGCTAAATGGCTGTGGGACCTGGTGGGAGGACAGAAACCTAGCCAACATTGTGGGGAGTGGAAGAAGCCCTAAGTGATGATGTCCTAAGTGAATGTATACTGTCAATATGTGGTGTGGGAGGAACTTCTGTCTATGTGTTGCTTTTATTGGCTAATGAATAAAGAACTGGCTTGGCCTATAGCATGGGAGGATGAAGGAAGAGTCAGACGGATGCCATGGAGTCACTGCCAGAGTCAGGCATTCCAAAACTTTGCAGGTAAGCCACTTCCACGTGGCTGTATACAGATTAATGGAGATGGGTTAAATTAATATGTAAGAGTTAGCCAATAAGAAGCTAGAGCTAATGGGCCAAGAAGTGATTTAAATAATCTAGTTTCTGTGTGGTTATTTTGATTCTGGGCAGCCGGGATGAACAAGCAGACCCTCCTTACAACAAATATGGCATGCTCATTTTGAGGACCCAAGAGCCTCAGTCCCATGTAATAAATGACAATGTCTCCTCATTTGGGGTGAGACTAAGAGAGGAAAGGCAAGGTCTTTCCTTCAGGTCCATGTGTGGATGCGGATAGTGTACATTCAATGAACATCACAGTTTTCTCTCCCCAGCTATTCACTGTATGAAGACTGCATGCATTTGTGTGTGTGTGTGTGTGTGCGTGCGCGCGCATTCGTATGTATTAACACAGTGTTTGAGAAGGACAACCTAAGCTTTGTTGTTCCTCATCTGCCCTCCACTTTGCTCTTTTTAAAACAGAGCTCTGTCTCTCCCTCTCAAAGCTGGGGTCACCAGTCTGTGCCTGCCACCATGCCTACCTTTTTTTATGCAGGTCCTGGTGTTACAACACTGATCATCATGCTTATGTGGCAAAAATTTTATAGATTGAACTATCTTTCCAGACTCAAAAAATAGTTATTATGGGACAAATGGTGTATATACAGCTCCTTCCATCATCTATTATCAACACCCAGTGAAGTTAGTTGATATCTTAGACATAAACAGTCAATAATGCAAGGGAATGGTTGTTTTTCTACCTCCTTGTACCCTCTCTTACAGTTTCCCTTCAGGACGTACAGAAGGCTGAAGGTGAGTAGAACACTCCCTCCCATGGAAAGAATGTGGAGCCACTCAATGTGTGTCAACACTAAGCATAACTGGACTCATCCTTCCTTTCTCTTAACTCTCCGCCCTGCTTGTTCTAGGTATTGGGTAAAGCCTAGTTCAGTAATAATGCTTTTCAGCAGCATCTTCAGAAGACTAAAGGAGGGGTATCTAATTGCAACTATTTTCATTTTTTCAAAATGTCAAATTTGTCAAGCTTCTTTGCCTTTAATTCTACATTTTAGTTACTTGAAGAAATAGAAAAGTCCCAGTCAATAATATAACATTGCACAGAAGTACTTCGATACCATAAGAAAAAAAACCTACTTTGGGAGAACTTTGAAATGAGGTCTGTATTTCAGACTGGTTAAGTACACTTGGTCACCAATGTAAGCCTTCCCTTCCCTCAGGAAAATGGACCCAGCAGTTTTTCACATCAGAAGGCTGTGAAGCCGCTATGATCATTTCCTCTGCTCTGCAGAAAGCTCTAAGGCAACATTTAAACCAAACAGAAATCTCCCTAGAGGTTTTCCTGAACACCAGTCATAAAAATTCAATCTCATTAATAACACAGTTTTCTTCTATTTTCTGTCTAATAATTATTTAGATTCTGTGTTCATATTCTTTATTGTTTTTGACATAATTACCATGATATGCCCCCTCCACTAGTAACTATTATTAGGTTATAGTTATTGTTGTTTATTTAAGCAAAACAATGTTGGTGTTTCAAAGTGTGTATATAGAACAGGGTCAATCAATGCCCATTGTTGCTATTGACAAAGACCATAATAGAAAACCACACAGGGATTTCAAATGTTTCTGAATCTCCCACTAAGTCTCTGTTCGTCAAGAGACAGGTGAGCTTATTTCATATGTAGTAATATAGTTCTTGTTAATGGATAATGCATTCTGACATCCTAAATTTATTTTCCAATAAGCTCTCAAAATTCTAACATCGTTAATGATGAACATCAAGAAGAGTTGAAGTGTATTTTCATATTTTCTTGTTGCAGGTCCTTATTCTATCAATTTGTAAAGAACATTCGGGTAGTGAAATTAATTTTTTTCTTGTTGACCATCAAAAGCGTCATATGAAGCTTAAATTATAACTCCTTTAGGTGTGGACCTTGCCACTGTGTTATGGCACAGGAAAATGCACTGTGATATCTAGTTTAAAGAAATTTCATCTGTGAATCTGGCTAGTCAGTTTGTTCAGGAACCCATAGAGGTTTCACTACTACAGTCTTAGTGAGTGCCTTCTGCTAAAAATCTCAGAGGGTTTAGCAAGGAAAACCAAGTTATCAAGTCAAACTAAAAAAGGTCAGTAGCATCCACCCAGAGCTAATTAGGCAAGGAGTAAGTACTAATAAGTCATTCTCTGTGTTATCTTGACTTTAACTGGGTAGTTCCTTGAGTCACGATGCTAAATAATATTGACTATTTATCAGCACTTAACATCTATTACTCAGAGGTCCTAGGTCAGAAAAGACCATCCACATCAGTGACTTCACCAGACGGTAGCCCTGACCACACAAAGTTGCAGAAGGGAGCTGAATGACTTCCTGCTACTTCACAAGTCAACTCTGCTGCACTGACAAATTATACCCTTTCACTACCTAATGAAAGCGCAGATCACAGAGGATCTTTGGTAAAGTATTACATGCCATCTAGTATGTATTTTAAGTTCGAGGTATGAATTAAAGTAATTATCTGTCATAAATGTTGTCTCTCAACCTCTATGAATAAAGAAAGTGTTGCAACTGTTTGTAAGAAGTTGATTTATAAAACCTGCTACACTGATTAAAATCATTTAGTGTTTAAAAATGTTGGTGCTGGGTATGTTCCTCAATAGTAATATATGTGTAGCATTAGCAAAGCACTAGGTTTAATCCTTAGTTCTGCAAACAAGAGAACAAATAAAAAAAAAAGTAAAAACTTCACAAATACATGGAACTTATAAAAATGTTTATGTAATACTAATCTGCAGATCAAATATATTAAAATTGAAAATAAAAGGTTTTAAAACTCAACTTGAAATTGTTTTATGTTGAGAAAATATTTTATTACTCAAATAACTTTCCTGTATTTTCTTAGAACTTTGAAACATTCACATAGCTGTGTATTTCTAATTTGGCAAGAGGCTTTTTTTCTGCTCTATTGCACAAGTTCATATATATTTTAACCCTCTTTAGCTCCTTTTTAACAGAACAGAAAAAAATGCAGACAGCACAGTAATGCGATAATGCACATGACTTTTGATTCTTAGTGAATCATTGCTTTACTCTCTAGCATACGTGAATGCTGTGTGGCAAAACTGTAAGGACTCTGTGTTGGCAGTCATGTGGCCTTGTGGTAATCGACTGCAGGCTTTATGGATTTAGAGGAGTACATTCTTAATGTACTCTAATGGAACATCTGAACCAGCAAACAAGAAATGTGAAGCAAAGATTCTGCTTCTCAATATCTACATGCACCTAGGTGAAATGATGACAGAAACAGTCTTCCACCTGACAATTCAAACATTTATTTATACAGTCTGTTTTAGTGTGCTCTTCCCAAATATATATTTTTCCATATACATTTTTGCTATATGTTATATATATACTGAAGTTATTCAAATGATAAATTGTTCCTTCTGGAAGAATATCTCAGTTTTTCAGTTTGATCATTATACAAAGGAGGTCTGACTTGAAGAAGTGTAAACTATTTGAAGGAACTTCTTCATGTAAAATTGTGAAGGAGTGACTATAGAATTATATTATAGAGATTATATAGAGATTATAAAGTCTGTTCAGATTATAGAGTATATTCACTGTAGAGCTTAGGGACCTTACACACATCCTCACTCCTACTAGTAGTTTAGTAGAAATTTACAAGGAAAACTACTGCTGGCAAGCTTTAATATTGACTTTATAAAACTGAGCAGGCTTGGCTGGAGAGATTGTTCAGTGGTCTAGAGCACAGGTTGCTCTTCCAAAGGACCTGGGTTCAATGCTAGCATCTGCCTGGAGGCTCGAAGCTCTCTGTTACTACAATCCCATGGGATTAAACACCCTTTTATGGCCTCCCTGAGCACCAAGCATGCACATGACACACAGGCTTACATACAGCCAAAATACACATACACATAACATAATAACATTTCAACCTTAAAAAGTACTGATCAAGTTTAACATAAACATGATTTTTTCTCTGTCAAGAGGGTTGAGGTCTCTCCATAGGGAATTTAAGAGAAAGAAAACCATCAGCACAACTGAGAGGTACCCAGAACCACCTGAACTAGGTAGACCCTATTATAACACTAAAAATTATAAAGATTTATAAGTTATTCTTGAATAAATTTAACCTTTTAAACCAATTTGTGTGTGTGTGTGTGTGTGTGTGTGTGTGTGTGTGTGTGTGTGTGTGTATGTCAGAGGACATGTACATAGTTCTGGGTATCACCAGTCTCAAAACCAGTATTTCAAGGCAAATGCCTTTACCCACTGAGCCATTTCACAGTTTCAATTTTAAATATTTTTAAAATTTAAATTTAAAATTATATTTTAATAATCTGGATTATTTTTTTAAAAAATCAAATAACAAATGACCTTATTGTCTAGTGATAACTAGTATATATTTGATTGTTAATGTATAACAAATCTATATGAATGTAAATACATATTTCTGATACTAGTTTCCAATTAAAATTGCATCTATATCAAATGCACAATATTATTCTTTGGGTTTAATGGCTTTTTCTATTATATTAAATGTATAAAATATTTTTAATATATACATAAAACTCTTAAAATTATTGTGTCACCATATAGTAAATGTTGTTTCTAAAGTTAATTCAGAAAATGTCCCTGAGATTATTTCTTAATGAACAATTTGAAATTAAAGTACAGATCTATCCCTGGGTGTTATTTTCTATTGCAGAAAACAAAATATGATAATGCTAAAGAATAAAGTGAACCAGGGAAGAAAAATTATTCCACCAGATAGCTATCGGTAGGAAAGATTTAACTCATCTCCCTTAAAAAAAATAAGCCAGAATTCTCATACCTAATTGGCAGGTCAATATGATTAGTCCATTTGGGTTTGCTCATTTGTGCTTTTGAAGTTCACCTCTTGACACCCCATTGGTTTAAATTCTTCAGTGATTTCTACTCAAAAGTATGGGTGGCTTCAATGCACCTTACACAAAGATTCCTTGGTTGTGAAACTGACAAGATGCAAGAATATACTGTTTCATTTTTTTAATTTATTTTTATTAGCATACATTTCATTATGGCAGAATTTTAAAATTTGTTTATGGCTCTTTCCTCTGTTTTCTTACAGATGTCTTATAACTATTTGTGCTCTTCCATCCCCAGGAGTTTTCTTTTCCCTTCCATGTCACAAATATCCTTTTGTGTTCCCCTCTTCAGCACCTCTCTTCTCCTTCTCTCTTTCCCTCACTTATACTCTCTCAAACGACCTCATTTACATATGCAAAACATTGAAATTTAGGAACTGTATATGAGAGACATCATATTATGATTGTTTTTCAGACTCTGGGTCATAACACTTGATTCAATAATTCTAAAATTTGCCTATCTTCCCTCAAATATCGTTTCATTTTGCTCTATAGCTAGATAACAATATGTTGAGTGTATATGCCTTGTTTAATTATTTATTCATATGTTGCTGAGTGTCTATTTCTGTCCATTGGTATTGAAATAATGCAGCAGTGAACATGGAATTCCAAATGTCTCTATGGTATTATGTAGAATTCTTTGGGTATAGGTTCATGTCCTGATTGGTTTTCATTAACACAAACCTTGATATGTCTGGACAGAGGGGAGTCCTAGCTTGTGAAATGTTCAAGGGAAGTTTTGAGAATTCTTTAAGGACTCCAGAAGAGCCCTTTGATATCTTAAAGTAAGATTATGTGGATCTAGTCACTGGATGCTAAATAATCAATTGAGATTAACAAGCGATCAGAACCCTAAAGTGAGATTGCAGCTCTGTTAGGACATCAGCTGGAGTGGAGAAATGAACTATACTTAAGAACAGGCCAGCCTCATTCAGTTGAAATTGTCCAGGAAGTGTTTCCTCAGGATCAAACCACAGAATCTGAGGTCTAGAGGGTACAAAAGTTACACCAAATTTGGTAATGTATAAGCTTCTTAGGAGGCACTGGTTTTGAAGGCATGACGTGGTCATAAAAAGTAGCTGATGCTTGACACTTTGAGATAACAGGAAAAGCCATTGTTAAAGGTACAGCATCAGCTGCTGTAAAAATCCCACCAATGAAGGACAAATGGAGAGAAGATGAAGACTGTTACCATGGGGCAAGATCATGGTCTTTTCTGTATTCTCTCCTAACAGTTCGCTTATTCTAGTAGAAACTTTCTAATTTTACACAGTCTAACCTGTTGATCTACTTTATGTATTATTGGAATCTTGTCTGGAAAGTCTGTGCCTATACTAATAATTTAAAGTGTTTCCCTTATATTTTGCTTTAAATCAGTCAGCTTTTAAGTTTTAATAAGGTATTTGATGCATTTTAAATTTATTCATGTGCCAGTTGAGAAAAGTGGATGTATTTTTCATCATCTATAGGTAGAGACCCAGTTTTGCCAGTAACATTTGTTGAATAGACTGTCATTCTATGAGTGTTTTTTCTTTTTATGGTTTTGTAAAAACTAGATGTCTATAGATAGCTTTGAAGGCTTGTTTCTAGGACTCAAACTACACTAAAAGCTTTAGTGAGTGATAATGAAAGCCTGGTATTGGCATAAAAATATACATTTAGACCTGTGAAACAGTATGCCCAAGATCTGTATAACTTCAAGCTAGACAAATTCCCAACCTCAAAAATGGCAACTGGACACAAAATCCACCCATTAACCTAAAAATATTTGCAAATTATTATCTGCTAGGGAAAGGAAAATTATTATTTCCAATGGAGTGTCTGTGAGTCTGTCAGCCACACTCTGAGAAGACACCATGCTTAGGAGTTAGTTGGCCAACAAAAACAAACTCTATTTTTATGTGGGCTTTTTGTTTTGCTTTGATATTTTTGTCTTATCTTATTTTTGAGCTTTTGGTTAGTTTGTTTAATTTTTATTTTTTCATATTTTGTTTAATGTAGGTGTGTTTGAGTATTTATGTGTTTGTGTCTTTTATTTCTTTTTTTCATATTTTTTAAAAATGAATACATGCTTTCTCCCCCCTCCCAGATCCTCCCTACCTCCCTAACCAATAAACACAACCTTTTTGCACTCTATTTTAGTAACAAACAAAATAAAGAGATAAGAAAAAAAACAAGAAATACACACAAAACCCACACTAAAACAGAAAGGATCATTAATATGTACAAGCAAAGGACTAATAGACCAGTAAGACAAAAACTGCCCAATGAAAACAATATGAAACAAAAGTTCTACAAAATCACTATTGATTTCCTCTTGTGTTGGTCACTTACTCCTGGGCATGGGTCCTACTTTGTAGAGCATTTTATATACCCTTTGAGACTCCACTGGAGCCCAGTTTCTCTTCTTTGGGAGATCCTCTCCTGACCCCCAGCCCCTTACTAAGTACCTAACCTCTGTGGTTATGTGGATTATAGCTTGCACATCAAAGACTTAAGAATTAATAACCAAAAACTAATTGAAAACCATAGTATTTGCATTTTGGGATCTGAATTACCTCACTCAAGATGATTATGTTCTAGTTTTATCCATTTACTTGTGAATTCATAAGATCATTTTTTTAACAACTGAAGAGAGTTCCATTTGAAAATGCACCACTTTTTATTTATCTATTCATAAACTAATGGAATTCTAATCTGTTTCAAACTGCTGACTATAATGAATAGAGGAAAAACAAACATGAGGGCATGTTGGGTGGGAACAAGGAGGAGTTGAGGGAGGAAAAGCTCTGGTCAGGATGTGTTGTATTAGAGAAAATTAAATACTTTTTAAAAAGATGTAGTAATATGCAGAGTCCTTTGGGTGTATGCCCAAGAGCCCTATAGCCAGATCTAGAAGTAGATCCATTCTCAGCTTTCTGAGGAACTATCACACTGATTTGAGTAGTGACTGTAGAAGTTGCACTCCTTCCCATAATGAATGAGTATTTCCTTTCCCTGACCCTCACCTGCATACACTGTCATTTTTTAAATTGATCTTGGCCATTCAGTCTATGAAAACATTAGTTTTTACTTTCAATTCCCTGATGACTAAGGAATTTGAACATTTCTTTAAGGATTTCACTGTCATTTGTGTTTCATAATTTTAGAACACTGTGCTGAGTTCTGTACCGCATTTTAACTGGTTTATTTGTTATATTGGTGCTCAATTTTACACATTTTAGGTACTAACCTTTTATCAGCTTTGTTTTTCTTACTGAAAATAGATTATTGTCCCACCAACACTCCTTATCCATATCAACTTCTTTTCTGTTTCTGATTAGAGTAAAATGGGCTTCTAAGAGATAACAGTCAAGTATGATTATAGAAAATATAAAAAGATAACAAAAACTCTCATACTGTAGTTGGACATGGCAGCCCAACAGGAGAAAATGAGTTCCAAAAGTAGACAAAAGGGTCAGAGACCCACTTGTTCCCATTGTCAAGAATGGTAGGCCCTGTGCTTGCAACTTCTGTCTCTGGGAGCTCATGTGTGCCTTTCTAGGTTGATTGGCAGATCTTATTATCCTTGTGCTCTCCATTTCTTCTTGCTCTTAGAGTCTTTCCAGCCCCTCTTCTATTGGATTCCCTGAGCACCTACAGGAGGGATTTGATGAAGACTTACTATGTAACTCTCTGTACAATGTCTAACTGTGGGTCTGTTCCCATAGTTTCTGCACATGTTCCCATCTGCTGGTCTGTTGTCTGAGGAAGCCTTTCTGATAATGACTGGACAAGGCACTGATCTATGAGTATAACAGAATATCATTATGAATCATTTTATTGATTCTTTTAAGACCAGTCATGTTTGACATCACTCTAGGTTTCTCAGTTATCTAGTCTCTGGTTCCTTGTTATGCAAGTGCTGTCAGGAATGAGTTTTTTTGTCATGAAGTAGACCTAAAGTCAAGTCAGACACTGGTTGGGTACTCCTACAGGTTCTGTGCTACTGTCGACCTAGAATATTTTGTAGGTAAGACAGATGATAGTGAAAAGATTTTTTTTTTGCCTGAGTTGGTGTACACTTCTCTCTCTTAGTTACCTACAGAGTACCTTTCTGAACCAAAGAGCCTATAACATAGAGCTGAAGGCTCCATGTAGAGACCAGCTCAACTTCTCTATGTCCAATGGGTTGTGTGAATGCTGTGCTTGGCAATGGGGCCCCACAATGAGGTTACTAAGACCAACATTTTGTCTTAATATCAATGTGGCTTGTTTGGGGATCTCCATGGGATCCCCTTGGTCAACAACTCAACCCAGGCCCTCCATTTGAAACCTTGTTTGGCTACAAGAGATGGCCAGTTGAGACTCTGTAACCTTCGTTACTAGGATACCCCATCAGGATCACTCTCATAGATTTCAGGAAGTTTCCACTACACTAGATTTCCACAAAACTCCCCAAGTGTCCCCCAATTCCAGCTATCTCTCCTCACACACTCTCTCTCTTCATCCCATTTTCCCCTCTGGCCTTATTTCTCCCACTCCTGCTCCTGTTCCCACCTACCTCAAGCCCAACTTTAAAATATATTTTATTTCCCCTATCCTGGGATATCTATGTTCTCCCATCTCTTTCCACTTTGTATAACCTCTCTGTATCTACAGTTGTAGTGTGATTATTGCTTACTTGTCCACTTCTAAGTTAATACATACCATATTAGTCTTTCTGGGTCTGATTTATCTGATCATATTTTTGTTTCCTACTTCCGTCAACTTAGCTACAAATTTCATGATGTCATTTTTTGAACAACTAATATTCTGTTATAAAAATTGAAAACATTTAGTTTCTCCATTCTTCTATTGGGAGACATCTAGGTTGCTTGCACTATGAACATGATGATGAAGTGGCTTATGGTGGGATAGAGCATCCTTTGGGTATATACCTAAGACTGTTATACCTGGGGCTGGAGGTATATCTATTTCTAACTTTCTGAGGAACAACCATATTGATTTCCATAGTGGGTATATAAGTTTGTACTCCCAACAACAATAGAGGTGTACTTCCCTTGCTCTACATCCTTGCCAGCATGAGTTGTCACTTGTGTTATTAATTTGCCATTTTGACAGGTGTGAGATGGAATCTCAAAGTAATTTTGATTTGAATTTCCCTGATAGCTAAGGATGTTGAATTTTAAAGATTCCTCTATTGTGAATTCTTTGTTGAGATGTTTACTCTATTTCTTGATTGGATTATTTGTTGCTTTTTAATATTTTGTTTATTGAGTTCTTTACATATTTTCAATATTGCTACTCTATCAGATGTGGATTTGCTAAAAATATTTTCCCATTCTGTGGACTGCTGTTTCGTCTGAATGACAATGTTCTTTGCTGTGCAGAGGGGTTTTATTTTCTTGAGGTTCCAATTATTAATCACTTATCTTCGTGTCTGTGATAACAGTATTATATTCAGAAAGTCTTTTCCTGTGCCTATGAGTTCAAGGATATTCCAATTTTCTCTTCTATCAGGTTCAGTATATCTGGTTTTATATTGAGGCCCTTGATCCACTTGGACTTGAGTTTTGTCCAGGGTAATCACTGTGAATTTATTTGCATTCTTCTACATGCACATATCCAGTTTGTTCAACACCATTTGTTGAAGATGCTTTCTTTTTTTCACTGTGTATTTCTGACTTCTCTATCAATACTCAGATGTCCATAGGTGTGTGGATTTATATCTGGGTTTTCAATATCAATTGCAATATCATCTTGATCCATTTGCTTAGAATATCCTTTTTCAATCCTTTACCCTGAGGTAGCATTTATCCTTGATATTGAGGTGTATTTCTTGTGTACAGCACAAGGATGGATTAAGTTTTTATATCTCTTCTGTTAATCTGTGCCTTTTTATTAGACAATTGCAACCATTGTTATTGAAAGATATCAATAACCAACTATTGTTGATTCCTGTGATTTTGTTGTTGGTTTGGGTGGTGGTGGTGTGTGTTTGTTTTGATTTCTTGTTTTTTTCACTGGTGACGTAAATAATGTCCTTAGGTTGGAGTTTTCTTTATACCAAATTATGTAAGGCTACATTTGTAGATAGTTATTATTCAAGTTTGACTTCTTCATAGAATATCTTATTTCTCCAGCCATGATGATTGAAAGCTTTGCTAGGTCTGGACTGACATCTGTGGTCCCTGAGAGTATGCTAGACATCTGTCCAGGCCCTTCTGACTCTTCAAGCTTCCATTGAGATTAGGACGCAATTCTAATAAGTCTGCATTTATATGTTACTTGGTCTTTTCCCCTTTCAGCTTTTAATATTCTTTCTCTTTTCTGTATGTTTATTGTTTTAATTATTATGTGGCAATGGGACTTTCTTTTCTGATCCAATCTGTTTGGTGTTCTAGATGCTTCCTATACCTTTATAGGCATCTCCTCCTCTATATTGGGAAAATTTTCTTCTATAATTATGTTGAAGATATATTCTTGGCATGTGATCTGGGTTTCTTCTTCCTATATATCTATTATTCTTAGGTTTGGTTTCTTCATAATGATCCAGATTTCCTGGGTGTTTTATATCATGAGATTTTAGGGTGTTATTTTTGTTTGCTTTGAGCTTTTTTTCTGTTCTTGTTTTGATTTAATATTTTCTTTAACTGATGTATCTATTTCTTCTATTGTATTCTCAACACCTGAGATTCTCTTTTCCATCTCTTGTATTCTGTTGGTGAAGACTGCCTCTGTAGTCCCGGTTAAAATTCATAAACTTACTCTCCCAGCATGCAGGTGTTCTGATACTTTGACATCTTGTGATTGTCCCTCATTGGCTAGGCACGATCAGGACCTCTGACAGCATCAGTTGCTAGGCCCTCAGGCAACATTGCTACTAAGTGATTGCCCCTCATTGGCTAGCCATGATTTTTTTGCCCTGAGTTTCTTTTCATTCCTCTATACCTATTATTTGTAGATTTGGTGTTTGTATAATGTCACAGATTTCCTGAATGTTCTGTGCTTGGATCAGTTTTAAATGTAACATTTTCTTTGACTGAGGTATCCCTTTCTCTCTGTTGGGGAGGTTTACTTCTAATACTGTTTGTTTTTTGTTTGGTTGTGTTTTTGTTTGTTTGTTTGGCTGGTTGGTTTTGTTTTTCACTATTTTTCAGTTCTAGTTTTATATAAGTTTACTTTTCTTCAGTGATTCTATTTCATTTTCTTGTCTTGAACTGTCTATTATTTCATTCCACTGTTCATTTTTGTTATCACAGATTACATTGAGGGATTTATTCATATCCTCTTTAAGGTCCTTGAGCATATTTATGAGTGCTAATTTGAAGTTCTTCTCTTATGCTTCTAATATATTGCATTTACCAGTCATATTTTAATAGAATAACTTGATTTTGGTGGAGACATATTGTGTTGGTTTAGTTATTGTGTTTTTGTACTGTTGTCTAGGTATCTGGGATGAGAATAACTATGTTTCCAGGTGTTGATGCCTGCTGTTAATTTTTGTTGAGTGTGTCCTTCATTCCTTGGTTTCTGTTGGCTTCTCTGTATCTTAGGAAAGTGTGGAGGCTGGGGATTGTCTCATGGGGGTGCTTGTGCAGATCTGTGGATAACAGAAAGGAACAAAGTTGAGCTAGGGGAAACATTTGGGAAATGCTTTGGGAAAGAACTAAAGGGATCCTGTTCAAACCTACAGGTGGGATACACAGGCAGTTGAAAGTGTGATGGGAAGAGGGCATCTTTGTCTTGTGCTTCAGCATTACTACATTTCTCAGCCATTTTATATAAAGGTAACTGGGATTTTGGTGGAATAAAAGCATATTGTTTTGTCTGTTCAAGTCCCTGGTCCAGAGTCTAGGCATCTGGAGTTATGATATTTGAGGTGTTAATAAATGATCTTGAATTTTTTGAATAGATTTTTGTTGTTGTTGTTACTGTTGCCCTCTTTGAATCCTAAGCAAATGTGGTGGCTTTGGGGTTCCTGGTAGAGAGTGTTTCTTCAGGTTGGTAAGTGGCAAAAAGAGATGGAGATGGACTTGAAGGAAAGGCTGAAAAGGGCTGTGGGAAAGAGTTAGGGGGATGTAGTCCAGGTAAGAGACAGAGTACACATGGAGAACAGCGGTGGTAGGAGGAGGGTTCCTGCAAGCAAGCTGCAGTAGGACAAAAAATAATCCAGAGTGGCAGGGATAATGAGGCTATGGCTACCACATTATTCCCCAAGAGGTCAATTCCCCAGCGATTGGAGTTGAGGCATGAGGAAGATAAAGCTCCTTCAAGCACACTGCTGCTGCAGGACTGCGAGGAAATATAGGCAGAGCATAATGGAGAACAGAGAGTGTTGTAATAGGTGCGTGGGCCTGCTTTTCTTCCCAGCGGCCACTGGCTCCCAACGCCAGGTGCCTGGCTAGCTTATACCCGAAATAATTACATGGAAACTGTATTCATTTAAATACTGCCTGGTCCATTAGCTCTAGCCTCTTATTGGCTAACTCTCACATATTATTTTAGCCCATCTCCATTAATGTGTATCGCCTCTTGAGTTGTGGCTTAACTGCATGAGTCTAACCAGTGTCCATCTTGTGCTGGAGAAGCATGGCGTCTCCCACATTGCCTTCTCTCTCACAGCATTCTGTTCTGTCTACTACACCCACCTAAGGGCTGCCCTATCAAAATGTCAAGGCAGTTTTCTTTATTCATTAATGGTAATCACAGCACACAGAGGGGACTCCCAAATCATCCCTGAGGACCCTCCTACACCAAGAGAGTATACTGAGAACCCCTTACCTGTGTCCCAGCCATTAGACACCACTAGGTAGAAAGTGCTGTTGAGGATCAGTAACTGAAACAAAGAAAGGAAGTTGGGTTTGGAGGGAAGGTTGAGAGGGTTTTCTGCTTTTGTATATTTGGAAGAAGGAGAGACAGAAAGAGACAAGAGTATCAACTTAGATAAGTACAGAGGTGAAGAGGAGCCGAGAGAGAAAACATGTTATTGTATGCAAAATAAAAGCTTTTTTAAAAAAATGCTTGATTTAGAATGTGAATTTAGTGTCTCTTTCCTCTCCCTGTAGTTTGTTATGCAGACATATTATAGATTCATAGATATTTTAATCATTTTCAAATTTATCACAAGCTCTGCCAGTGGGACGAATGCTTATGTATGTATGTATCGGTTTTTCTAAGCACACTCAAAAATATGTAGCTATATATAGAGATATAGATGTAGATAGGTAAACACCATCTTAAGTTTATCCATATATGTGCATTTATAACTTAATGTCCATATCATCATCTTAAAAAAATATGTAGTTATTCATTTTTTTTCAGCCCTCTTCTTGCCTGGTGTAAGTCTATGTCATAAAAATAGATTATGATAGGCCTGATAATTTCATTGCAGTATTTATTCTTATATTTAAGGAGCCTTTGTTTGTTTGGTTTTTGTTTGTTTTGTTTTGCTAGTGACAACATCAGTCCTGTTCACAGAAGCAGGATTTCAGATGGAAATGTTACCACTAGCAAGAAGAAGATAGTTATAAAAAATATTTTAAAAAATAGCTTTAGGAACCTTCAGGATTTTCTCTTTGTATTCTTTTTATCCTAACTTGATGGCTGTTTTCTTCTAATCTCTTAACAATTTAAATCTGAAATTTGTCATGCAAAAGCACAATGGAGGAGTCATACTCATCACAAAATCATTTCAAGCTCCCTCAGTAGGGGGTTGCTGTCTCATGCAGACATGGAAATTAGTATTGGCTATAGGCCTAGGAGGCAGAGGAATGCCAGGACTAGAAGTTAAACTGAGAACTATTAAGTGTACTAATAATGTACTAAATCTAATCCCTTACAGCAAATCATCATTTCTGAATTGCTGATACTTATCTTTTTTTTAATATATACACAATACACTGAATATCAAAATGATCTTCTTTCTCCTGGCTGTGGTACCTAAGTCAGACTAATAAAGGATGGATAGGACACACTTCAACAGTAGGTATCATGGCTAACAAAGCAGGTACAAGGCAGGAGCACCAGGGTCTGAGTACTACTTATGCCTTCACATCTTACCAAAGCAAGTTATTCCACTGCTACTTAATTGCACTTTCCTCTTTAAAAATAACAAAATAATAATGCCATCCTACTTCACATTGTGCAGGGTTATATTAGGAGGTGTGTGTAAAGAACTAAGAGTGTTATTGACACACAGTGTTTAATGAGTCCTGGTTGCTATGAACATAAACCTCAGACTTTGAAGGAGAGAAAAAAAAGTTTCCTTTCTTAAGACACAGAGGCAGACATATCTGTGAGTTCAAAGCCAGCCTATCTATATAGGGAGTTCCAAGCTAGCCAGACTAGGTAAAAAGAATGTCTCAGAAAATAAAAAAAAAAGAAAAAAAAGACAACAAAATAAACGACATGGCATTTTCTGTTTCAGAAATTTATGGAAATTCTTTAAAATATACATCATCTGAAAGGATTGTTGCATATGAAAAAGTTTCTTTCTATGTACTTCATTAACTCCCCAGAAATTTTGGAAGAAATAAGGGGATTGTAACCCTCCTAGCTCCACCAGTGCAGTTTCTTAGAACCAACAGTGATACCAGTGTTCTACAGCTGAGAGGGTAAGAATATTTTCAGATGAGTCTAGGGGGTCATCAGTTCTTTCTGAAATAGAGAAAATTTAAAGGTCAATTGTACTTTGGAGCTTGCCAGTCTCTTTCCTGAGAAGAATACAAATGCACAGTGATATCTATGGAATGATCTGTACAAGTCCCATTGCTTTAATAAAATACCACCTTTATCTTTCTTACACACACATTATTCCACACTCACATCTAAATCATTCTTCATGCTAAGAGCTAATCTCATTTCCTCATACTTGTCAATGATTCATGTTAAGTATCTCTCTAAGAATAATTACCACTCAGCTAAATTTCTCAGGTGTACATGCACGTGCGTGTGCGCGCTCACACACACACACACACACACACACATATGCAGAAGTGGGATTAGTGAGTCAGGTGATTCTTGTTGTTATATACTGTAGAAAAATATTTCCATATATTTTGACATAACAAAACCATCAAAGAAGTTATAATAATGTTTTAGTGTATTTAACTAATATGTTACTATATTATCTTAATCAAGACACTGAAAACTTTTGAAATATATCTTACCTGGAGTGTTCCAAAACTTTCTATGATCCCCTTTCGTACAGAAGAAGGTGTGGAAATCTTCCTGTTTCTTCTCTGTCCTTTCTGTCAGTCTTTTTTTCTCTTCTTTCTCTGACTCTGACTTTCTCTCTGAGAAATGCTATAGAAAAGCTAGTTTTAATTTCCTGAGTTGCATGTGAGTGGCCTGATTAATGTGTTTGCAGATTCTTAATAAGGATGTGTGCTTATCCACAATGATGTTTATTAATTCATAGAGCAGCTGCTCAAAGACAGCAGAGAGATATCTCCTCCCATGGAAGCCTCTTGGCAGCCATCAAGACTTTTCCCTGCATGGTCATTTGGAGAACACTCTCCATGCAGAAACTGATGGTCCTTTTTCTGCCCCTGGCAAGGGATCTCTTGAACCAGCAGGAGGCCAGCGGGATAGGAGGTTCAGATCTCAATCTCTCCAATGTGTGGAAGGTGAAATAAAAATCTTAATGAGTCTAGTAGAGACCACAGCTCAATTCAATTATTTTTTTAATCGTTTTCAGATGCTGCTGGGCATGCTTCGTTTAGTTCTGCAATAAACAGAGCATACAGCATGGTAGTGGATCACACTTGAGACCCTAAGGAAATATCCCCAGGAAGTGATGAAAATAATAGAGGCATTACACACATTGGATCAGGTACCTGGCGGATGAGCTGGAAAGCCAAACAAACACAGCGATAGGAGAGGCAGTGGCCATGCATCCCTGTCACTTGGAAATTTGTAAGATCTACTCTTAACTCCTACATCCACTCTTGAAATAAACATTCAGTGCAAAAATGTCATTTAGTAAGCTTCCATCTGCCTAATTTCTTCCTGTCTTCCTACCTGGCGAAAAGAGTCATCACAGATTAGTTATTTGAGTACTCCCCCTGCCCATGCTCACAATGAACTCAAAGCTTAGAGTGTTAGTAATGTGAGACAGTTAGTTCAACTTAAGCAACTCAAAAGATCTTCTTTTGAAAATTGAGGCAACATTTATAGATTTTTTATTTATTTATTTTATTTTATTTTTTTATAGTTTTCAAAGTTTTATTTATTTGAAAATCACGAAATAAGGTTGTTAGGCATCATTCAGGGAAGTTCAAATGTGTTACTATGACGGCTGTAATATTTCATCACTTTGAGTAGATCATTAAGACAAAACTGTAGAGTTCAAAAGAATAGCATAAAAGTTCTAAGAGTAACCCAAATGTACTGCCGTGGAGACTGAAAACAGAATCAAATACTTGTCTGTAAGTAAAATCCTTCTTTTTATATTTAAGCATTCCCAAGTTTTAAGGATTCAGAAGAAACTCTGGTGGCTTTTTTGAACAATACCCAGTGCCCAAGCCAAGACATACTGAATTGGAATATCTATGTATGTGACTAGCTATTATTTTTAGAAGCTTTGCATGTAATGCTGATTTTGAATATACCTGACACTTTGATTAATAGATTCAATAATTTATGTACATACTTTCTAATACATGAGACAATATGTCTGTGTGTGATTAATATATGCTAAATTTTTAAACATATTGAGGGCGATTAATAACAATATATTGATAATGGGCATTTACTTTTATCTGTCATTAACAGTCTGATGTCAGGATAGAACATGAGAAGACAGCTGAAGGTAACAGGATACATAATGCTCTGGAGGGCCACCAAACGTCACTGTGATCCTGTCCTCAGAAGAACATATTTCCAAAGTTGATTTTTCTTTAATCTCTTCCCATCTTCATTACTTTTGCATTTTATATTACTTTACAATACTCACAGAAGTAATATTTAATGTGAACAATTTCTAATTGTCTAAAAATAAAGTTATGCTAACATCTTATTTCACATTTAAAAGATGATTATTATCTGCATATTGCTGCATTCTCTTGCATTTTCCTTCTTACACATTTTATATAAACTGTCCAGAAAGGATGGTCAATATTAATATTTATGTTTCACTAATGTTAGTTGAAATGTAATCCCCATAGATAGGACACGTAGTTTCCTTTTACTTATACTCTGTAAAGTGTTTGCCACACATATTGAAATTGTTCTTAGTGTTTTCACTGTTTTACTTTTCTTAGGATTATAATATGGCTAATTTATTTATCCTTTCCCTTTTCCCCCTCTAAATTCCCACTTTTACCTCTCCTTATTCACTTTTAAATTCATGACTGCCCTCATTTTTCACGAACTGATACATGCATATATATTTAATTTAAATACAACTCACTCAGTCTGTATAAATGTTACTTGTATGGTCAGGATTGACCATGTGATAGTTGCTAACAATTTGGAATGATCTTCCTTAGGGGAAGACTGTTTTCCCACTCCAAGCATGCCTTAAGTGTGTGTGGTTCTTTGTATTGGATTGAGGACTCATGGTCTTTCCGCATGCACTTTGGATAATCTACTGTTGTCATTCTTGTTCATGGGACGTCATGACAACCATGTTGGTGAGGCTTTCTAGGTATGGCTTCCAACATTCCTAGGAAACATCATCTCACAGAAACTCCCTGACTCTGGCTCCTACAGTCTTTCTGACTTCTTACCAAATGTTCCAAGAGCCTTAGGCAAGGGAGTTGTTTTGTAGATGTATCCGTTGTGACTGGATGCCACATGCTGCATTTTAATTTGTTGAGTTTTGATTTGTTGTAATCTGATATGAATGAGATGTAGGTTGATAACAGAACACTTCACTAGTATACACAATACAGTAGGTTCAATATTAAATACCACAAAATAATATTATTCTGAAATAACTAAATCATTACATATATAAGGGGCATTTTGTTAAATATTAGGAAATATAAAACTCACATACATGCACTTTTATCTGATATTTTCGTTGCAGGAAATTGTAAGGAAACCTCATCAGGCAAAGTGAGAATTTATTCAACTTCTTAATATACTTCTCAAGGGTAATGTCCTGTCAAGAACACGTTCACTAAGAGTGCATGGCAGTGACTCTTCCTCCTTTTCTTCAGTCAAACTGAGAATTATGTTTAGAATATTTAGGGAATTTCACAATGTAAAATTAAAATGAATGTCTTAACTTGTCTAACTACTTTATTACTAATGAAGGGAATATTTGAAGAATGTTCTGTTCACGACCTTTATCTTGGTATATCGTCTTTCCTCCCCATCTACTTTTAAGCCCTCTTTACATAATACAGTAACTCAGGTCTATTTGTAGCTCTTATATCCCCATATTTCAAATTGCCTTATAGCTTATTAATGTGACATGTTTATAAATGCTGTAAGGTTTGTAAAGAGGTGAAAGTTTCTACCTAATAATGAATGAAGCAAAAAATTGATTCTATTTTCTTTTAGTTTATTTTTATTTCATTTTTTGTTTTTACATATTTAAATAAGCTATAAATATGCCTTGGCATTGTAACAGTTGTGAGCCAAACAGCTTGATTTTTCTCTCAAAAATAACTTTAATGAATAATTTATTTCTTGATTTAAAAATATATTTAATCACATAAAAAACACACTTGTGCTTACACATAGGGGCTCTTAAATTCATTTATAGATGTAACCAAGAATAAAACTAAAAAAGATTACAAACTTACACATGTAAAAATAATTAAATGGAAAAGATTTCTTCTAAGTTATATTTTGTTTCACATTTAAAATGTTTTTCATACTCTATATTTTGATCTCCTTCCCTAGTGCCTCCCAGATACCCCTACCCAACTTCCCACCCAATTTCATGTTTCTCCCCCATCTCAAAACATGTACAACACCAAAATAATCAAAACAAATTAAGACAAAAATTACAAAACAAATGAAAAACACATAAAACAAACAGTCTGTTTTGTGTTAGCCAACTATTCCTGGGCATGGGCTTGCTCCCAAGTGGGGTTGACATATCAAGTGACATATCCTTGGATAACAGTGACTATACTTTCCTTGGCAGTTATCAATTGAAAATAGGTTTGAACTTAGGAGTGGACTTCAGTGTCTGTTTCCCCAATTAGTGAGGGGATTTTGTCTGGTTTGAAAGTCTACATGTCTTGTGCATGATGTCACAATCTCTGTGTGTACACATGTGCATCAAGTGTGTTGTATTTGGAAGGCAGTTTCCTTGGAGTCATCCAAAATGTGTGGTTCTAACAACTTTTCTACCTGCTCGTCTACATAGAGTATGAGACAGGGCTTTGATAAAAACATCTCATTCAATGTTTATTGTTCCAAACTCAGGCACTTTCTCAATTCTTTGCACATGGCCAGTTGTGATTCTTTTTGTTAATCCCAAACTACTGTATGAAGAAGGTTCTATAAGGGTTGAGTGATGTACAGATTTATGGCATAGCAATTTATCATTAGGAGGCATTTTATAACTTTGTTCCTTTAGCACAATGGTTGTCAACCTTTGGGTTACCACCACCGGGAAACACATATTTCCACTACTCTAAAAAAAAACTGAGATGTCATTAAGTAGCAAAATTATAGTTATGAAGAAGCAATAAAAATAAATTTGTAGTTGTGGGTTCCTAAGACGATCAGCAATATTTTTTTTCATAAGCTTGTGATTCACAGACTGAGAAATACTGCTAAATTCTCCCATAGGGCCTAGGATCTATCTAGTCTCAGGTTGCTGACCACTTCAATCAGGTCATATGTGGGTTACATGTCATGAAGTGGGCCTATCTGTCTACACACAAACCCAACACATATAAATCTGTCTATCTATATATCTATGAATCTATGTTTCTATCATCTATCTATCTATCTATCTATCTATCTATCTATCTATCTATCTGAAGCATCTATAGTGGCAGATTTTCTTATAACTTTTCAAAAAGCCTCTTGTGCTAGTTATCTGTTCCAATAGTCCCTCCTTGACCTATCCTGCCTTCTATTCCCAATTTAATCCTTTCATTCTAATTTCCCATTCATTCATTAATAACATTATACTCTATTTCCCCTTGCTTAGAAGATCACCTCCTCCCTCCTGCTCCTTTATTCAAAACCTAATCTCTATGATCATTCAGATTGAAAATACACACATGCATGCACACACATGCATGCACACACACACACAAAAAGAGAGAAAGAGAGAGAGAGAGAGAGAGAGAGAGAGAGAGAGAGAGAGAATTCAAGGATAATATCTACATATAAGAGAAAACATTTTGGGATGTGGGTTACCTCATTCAGGATGGTTGTTTTATACTTTTACTGATTTACCTGCTAATTTCATCTTTCTTAACAGCTAAGTAATATTGCATAATGTAAATGCAACCCATTTTTATTATCCATTTATTAATTGATGATTTCTAGAGTATTTCTAATTTCTGGCTATTATGAATAGAGCACCAATGAACATGAATTACCAAGTGCCTTTATACTAAGATGTAGAGTCCTTTGAGTATATTCCTAAGGGTGGCACCTGGATCTTTGGGGAGACAGACTTCCATCTCCAGGAAAATTCTCATAGGGGCTGTAACAGTTTTCACTCTTACAGGCAATGACTAAGTGTATATCTTTCTTTACATTCTCGCCGAATGATCAGCAGTTTACTGATTTTAGCCATTCCTATAGGGATAAGATGCAACCAAAATGTGATTTAATTTGCATTTCCCTAGTGGCTTAAAATGTTGAATATTTCTTTAAGTATTTCTCAGCTATTTGGGTTTCATATTTTGAAATTTTGTTGCTGTGTTCTATAGCCCATTTTTGACATTTGGTAATTTGTTTCCTTGATATTTAGTTTCTTCTTTATATATTCTAAGTACTAACCATCTATCAGATAGAGAGTTGGTAAAGTATTTTCCCATTCTTTAGCCTGTTCCTTTGCTCACATGATGTTGCCCTTTTCCATAGAGTAAATTTTCAGCTTTGTGAATTGTATTTTTTAGTTGTTGATCTTAGTGAATGTGCTATCAGTAGTTCAGAGAGTCCCTTCCTAGGCCTATGAGTTCAAGCCTTTTCTCCATTTCTCTTCCATAAGATTCAGAGTATCTAGTCTTATGTTGAGGTACTTGATCCATTTGGATCAGAGTTTTGTTCAGTGTTGGAAAGAATGGGTATATGCGCATTATTTACATACAGACATCTAGTTTAAGATGTTGTGTTTTCTCCACTGTGCATTTATAGTTTCTTTGCCAAAACTCTGGTGTCTGTAGTTATGTCTACTTATTTCTTCCATTTTCTACCATTGATCACTGTATCTACTTTTATGCCAATCCACCATGCTTGTTTTATTATTGAATAGAGGGTGAATTAATGAACTTATTTTTACATTTAGTCTTAAGCTATAAGAATCTTGAGTTGGTGAGCACAATATCCATCCTAACGCTCAGGCTACTGAGGCAGGGAAGCCTACTCTCTCTCTTTATATGTCTTTTCCAGCCTGGGTATATTCTGTTAAGCCAATTGCCGAAAGCAGCTTCTTTATTCATTAACCAATAAAAGTAACACATATACAGAAGGACTTCCCACACCTTTTCCCCTTTTCTGTTTAAATGAGAAGGAAGGTTTAACTTTTACATACTAAAATTACATATAACAGTTATAAAGCATAAATTACAGTTATAATATTTATATCTACTTTATCTTTTATAATAACTAAGGAAAACTATAATTATAACTATCTGTTCTTCAATTCCATCAAAGACCACAGAAAAATATAATATTACCTAAGTTAAAAGGAAGTATATTATAAGCAGCTTCCAAAACTCTAGAAATGACAGAGACATTTCACTGCCTGGAGAGTCACCCAAAGTTCTTCTGTAATCTTGTGGGCACTCATCTTCAGCCTACTGGCCCATAGTGTTTGACAGACTTTTCCATGAAGCAGAAAATTTCAAAGACCGTTCTGCCTATATTTGATGTTTGTCAGTCACTTTCTTCTGTGTCCTGCTGCATTTCTGGCAGACTCTTTCATGAAGCAGGAACTCTGAAGGACTGTCTCACCTTCTTTAGGCAGCTTTAGCAATCATTTTTCTGTGGGTCCTGCATATATATATATATATATGCATATACCATATATATATATATATCAAAATTGATCTTAAATTTGCATCAATACACCAAGATCCATACCAATGCAAATTATCCAATGCTATAAGATATTCACCTTAAATGCAAATAAACATTTATAAACAATATTTGGGGAATGTGGGTGTAGTTCTTTCCAAACTGCTTCCTGCTTTCTGTTGGATGTAGTAACTTTTGGGGGGTGTTCATGGCGACCTTTCAGGATATCTTGTTCCATCAAACCAAACTAGCATGGAATGAATTCATAGGTTCTCATCCTCTGTGGAAATAAAAGGAAAACCTCTTTCCAAAGCAACAAATTCTTAGACCCAAATTTTGAAGTCAAGATATCTTTATGTTGGTTTATCTTAGCCACCCATACAATGAAATGTCTCTCTGTACTTAGCTCCTTCACAGTCAGACTATTCAAAGCAAACACAACAATATACATAATCCAGACTCTCTGTGTATAATCCATCTTGACGTGGCTTATTTTTCTTTTTTACTTTTTCTACAAATATACTCAATCATTAAAGACTTTTTTATTTTTTTAAAAAACCATTTACTTCATTTTATAACTGTCTATATTCCTTTTCTTCTCTCTCCCAAGCCTACATACATTTATCCAACACTGTGACTTATTCATTTTTCATCTGTGATCTTTTTTAGACCAGGCCCACTTTTTAAAATGTAAAGCAGCATTGCTAGGACTAAGGCTGCTTTGCCTTTTGGCTCTGCCCAGTCCAGCATGGTGTAAGTATGTTCACTGTCTCTGCAAGCCATGCACACTGCCCCAGTTCCAGGTATGCAGCTGGTCTATGTTGTGCCTTTGACCAGTTTGTAGCACACTGCTCACAAATCCCAGTTAAATTCTCCATAACCGGACCACCCAAAAGAATCAGAGCTGTTTGTACTGCCAGCACAACCCAGCATGCGGCTGTTTTTGAAACTGCGTAGTTTTTGTTTTGTTTTGTTTTGTTGGGTTGTTTTTGTTTTGTTTTGGCTATTGCACTATCAGGAAGACCTCTCTTAAGGAATCATGCCTCTGCTTGTTTCTAGCAAATAGAGCTCACCCGAGAAAATGCTGCTACCTAAAAGCCATGCTTAGCTCTGTTCTTTTGTGTCTAGGATTCCTTTCAAGCTTTCTCCGGTTTTATGTGGATTTAGTCAGCCCCCACAGTGGCACACCAATTTGTTGGGCAAGGCTTTTAGTTCGTTCCTGGCTGCTCAGCCTAGAAATAATCACACAGAAACCATATTATTTCCAATACTGTTTGGCTAATAGCTTAAACATATTTCTAACTTGCTATTATATCCTAAACTCACCCATCTTCATTAATCTGTGTGTCACCACATGGCTATGGCTTACTGGGTAAAGTTTCGTCCCCCGAATATGTCTCCAGTCAGCTACATGGTGTCTCATGACTCTGACAACTCTCTCTATATAATTTTTCCAGCTTGGCTATATTCCACTAAGCCATTGGCTAAAGCAGCTTCTTTATTCATTAACCAATAAATCTCTGTCAGTTCAAGACTTGGCTGTTCTGAAACTCACTTTGTAGACCAGGCTAGTCTTGAACTGAGAGGGATGTGCCTGACTCTTCCTCCCAAGTGCTGGTGGTGTGGGAAGTCCTTCTGTATATGTGTTACATTTATTGGCCAACCAGCCATATTGTCTTTATTCAATTGCCTAAATTAGGGTAGAAAAGCCCACAGAAGTTTCAAACATACGAGCTCTCAATTTCTGTATTTCTAGTCTCCTGAGTCATCTCTGCTTTTCAGAGGGTCTTTCTCTGCTTGTACTGTGTTTATCAGTGATCCTTGCCTCTAATAGAAGGTTGGTATTATTTACCAGTAGGTGTTATTTCCCAGTGGGTTGTCTTCTATTCACCAGTCAGTTACCTTCTTTTCAACAGTTGCTTATCTTCACTCTGTTGGCAAGGTTCCTTGCTGCTGCATGCTGTGCTCCTGACTTTTCCTGCTTTTAATTCTTCAGGTAGAAGAGAAAGCAAACCATATCAAGATCCTTAAATAGCATCAGTTTTTTGAGATGGTGTATTCTCTGACGGGCAGAGGGTGTTATAAAAAAAAGTTCTACACTTTGCAAGAAAGTAGATAATATTAATATTCTTGTTTTGAGGACTTAGAAAATGAGAGACAGTATACTGACTGGTCTTGACAGAAACTGGAGCCTCAGTAGAGGAAATACCTCCTTGAGATACAGTTGTTAGGTATTTTCTCCTTTAGGGATCAATAGGGGAGAGCCCAGCCTATGGTGGGTGCTGCCAATCCTAGGCAGATGGTCCTGAGTTCTATAAGAATGTGGGCTGAATGAGCCATGGGAAGCAAACCAGTAAGCCACTCCCCTCCATGACCCTGCGCTAGTCCCTACCTCAAGAATCCTTCCCTGTTTGAGTTCCTGTACTGACTTCCTTCAGTGATGAACAGAAATACTGAAGTGTAAGTTTAGTAAACCCTCTCCTTCCCAATTTGCTTTATGGTCATGGTGTTTCATCACAGCTTTAGAAACACTAACTACATCACCAAGTAAGGCTCCAATCTTACTTTGAATTCAGTCTAGTTGAAGAGTCAGGAATCATTGATTTCATAAATAATATAGAACTGCCTTCAACAATGATCAATTTATTTTACATCTACTTTGCATGAGATTAACTATTTTTACTATGTACCCACAAAGTGAGGTAATGTAGTCTTGCATTTCTCACCTGGAAGAATTTTGAATTTCATTTGATTCACTAGTGGTTTATTTCTTTCGTGTTCCATGTTTCTGTCTATTTCATAGTTCCCCAAAAATTGGTGCAATGTGAAAGCCTTATGAAACATATTTCTTTTCATTAAAAAAGTTTATTACTTTCTAGAATGTCAGGGTTTGTTAAGCATTCAATGTTATAGAGTTGTAGTATTTTTTATGGAGTACAGACTTAAACAGAAAATTTTCAACAGAGGAATCTATAATGGCTGAAAGACACTTAAGGAAATGCTCGATATCCTTAGCCATAGAGAAATGCAAATCAAAACAGCTCTGAGATTCCATCTTACACCTGTAAGAATAGCTAAGCCCAAAAACACCGATGACACCTTATGCTGGAGAGGTTGTAGGGAAAAGGGAATATTCCTGCATTGTTGGGAATGCAAACTGGTACAGCCCCTTTGGATATCTGTATGGTGATTTCTCAGAAAATTAGGAAACAACCTTCCTCAAGATCCAGCAATACCACTTTTGAGTATATATTCAAAGGATGCTCACTTGTACCACAAGGACATGTCCTCAACTATGTTCATTGCAACATTGTTTGTCATGGCCAGAACCTAAGTGCCCCTTGACCGAAGAATGGATAAGGAAAATGTGGTACATTTACAAATGCAGTACTACACAGAAGAGAAAAATAATGATGCCTTGAAATTTGCAGGCAAATAGACAGAACTAGAGAACATCATATTGAATGAGGTAACCCAGACCCAGAAAGACAATTATCATATGCACTCACTCATAAGTTGTTTTTAAACATAAAGCAAATAAAACCAACATACAAATCATAATCCCAGGGAACCTAGACAACAATGAAGACCCTAAGAGAGACATGCATGGATCTAATGTGCCTGGGATGTAGAAAAAGACAGGATCCCTTGAGTAAATTGGGAGCATGGAGAACATGGGAGAGGGTTGAAGGGAATGGGAGAGGCAGGGTGGGGAGCAAAGAAAAATGTATAGCTCAATAAAATCAGCTAAAAAAATAGTTGTGGTATTTTTAATAGATAGGAATTCAATTTATTCTGTTTATATGCAATGTCAATTTTAGAAACGCATTCTGTCTCTATATCATCAAATGCTTCCTTTTAGGATTTAATAAATCTGCAGGCAGCTATGTAATTATTTCTATCATTTGATTTTAGTCTGGAATTAAAAAGCAATTCTTTTCAGACTATATCTGTTTTATAGACTAGAGAAGTGAATTACAGCAATAGTGCCGCAATGTTTGTTTGTTTGTTTGTTGTCAGTTCTGTCATACTTTGCAATATGAAAATGAAATTTAGGTTATTCAATATAAAATCAGTGACCTATTTCCAGGTAGAACTTCAGAGGAAATGTCTTCTTAGGGCCAGATAAACTCTGATGACTCCTGATAAATCTCAGAGTCAATTCTGATGGATATATTGGGTGAAAGACTGGAAATGTCTCAGCCCCTTTTATAGGCAGTGTTAAGTATCTGTTCTTGTTTTTAATTCTTTTCCTTACTAAATGGCTTGGATTCCGTGTGTATTTATTATTTTGTTCTTCAGCTGTGCTAAATTGTGAAAGGCAAATTCTAGGAAGAGGCAACAGTTTTGGAAACTTTGGTATTTTTTCCCTGACTCAAAAAAAAAAATTCCTTCAGATATAAAAGGCAAAAAATGAGTGAAAATGTCTCTTTTTAATTTCAGTTTAAAAGTTTGCTATGAACTACGGTAGAGAAGAACTAAATACATTAACTGTGTTTTTTATTTATTTGTTTCATTTTCTGTGTTTGAAGAAAACTCAGCTCCTAATGGCTACTAGATAAGCACTGAACCATTAAGTTGTCTTTGCCAGTTTTCCTTTGTACAACTTTGATGATTTTTTTCTTTGTTGGTTGAAATAGGGTTTCTCTCTATAGCCCTGATATTCTGGAACTTTCTCTGTAGACCAGGCTGGCCTCAAACTCATAGATTTTCCTGCCTCTGCCTCCTGAGTATGGGATTAAGGTTTTATAAAACCATGACCTGGCATACTGGTTTTCTTTAAAGAACATTTCTGGGTTTATTTAAAACATAGATCAAAATAATGTATTAGTAAATTTAGAAGTGTTTTTGAAATCTACAGCACCCACGGTAGAGACAGAAATAGTATCATCCCAAATATTGGCTAGTAAGTTGTTTGGTTCACAGAGCTTTTGACAACTTTTCATTAGTTTCATGGGAAAACTAGAAGAAAATATTAAAATCATTTAGTGTACAGGCTTATTACATTAAATGGCATCCTTTGGTCTCTTTTTTGTAAGTTATGAACAATTCAACTCAACAGGTTATGATGAGTGGTTCAAGTTTTTTCATCCATACACGTATCTATTTTTTCATCTTCTATAAAACTTCTCCTTTCTTGACATCTATAACAGTGTTTGTGATGATTCTTAAAGTATGAATAAGAGGCAAATTACAGTGGACATGAAATTAGGAAAAAATACTGGAATTAATTTATTCATTTACGTCATTAAAATGCCTTATTTTTGTCTAAAGCCAGACTTTGTCTGTTCATCCTTAGACAACCTTGTCCCCGATTTACTCTTTCTTTTGTCACCAACTTCCAGACACCTTTACTCCCTGATATAGAAAGAAGATTCAAGTTCACCCAACTCCTGTTTCCAAAGTTCATTACTGCTCATGAAACTATCTTAATTCTTCCAAACATAAATACTAAGTTTCTTTTCAACACATATTGACAACTTACCTTCTGTTAATCGCTGGTGGGATTGGAAACTTGTGCAACCTCTTTGGAATTCAGTGTGGCAGTTTCTCAGGAAATTGGGAATCAATCTACCTCAGGATCCAGCAATTCCACTCTTGGGAATATACCCAAGAGATGCCCAATCATACAACAAAAGCATTTGTTCAACTATGTTCATAGAAGCATTATTTGTAATAGCCAGAATCTGGAAACAACCTAGGTGCCCCTCAATGGAAGAATGGATCAAAAAAGTGTGGAATATATACACATTAGAATGCTACTCAGGGGTAAAAAAAACAATGACATCTTGAATTTTGCATGCAAATGGATGGAAATAGAAAACCCTATCCTGAATGAGGTAACCCAAACCCAAAAAGATGAATATGGTATGTACTCACTCATTAGTGGACCCTAGCCATAAAACAAAGGACACTAAGCTTATAGCTCACAAGCCCAGAGAAGCCAAATAGCAAGGTGAACCCAAAGAAAAACATATATAGATCCTCCTAGAAATTGGAAGCAAACAAGATCACCAGGGAAAAGTTGGAAGCATGGCGGCGGGAACAGAGGTGAGGGTAAGGGGGGGAAGGGGAGGGGGGAAGGAGAAGGGAGAAGGGAAGGACTGGAGAGAGCATGGGGGAGTGGGAGGGTGGAAATGGAGGAAAGGTGGATATTGGAGAAGGGAATAAGATATCTACATTAAGGAGTCATTTTAGGACTGGCAAGATACTTGGCTCTGGAGGGGATCCATGGGGATGTCCCCAGCTCGGTACTTGGGCAGCAGAAGAGAGAGTGCCGGAACTAGCCTTGTCCCATAGTCACATTTATGAATATCTTGATCATCACCATAGAAATTTCGTCCGATGGATGGACATAGAGACAGAGGCCCACATTCACATCAGAGCAATGGACTGAGCTCCCAAGGTCCAGTCGAAGAGCAGAAGGTGGGAGAAGATGAGCAAGTAAGTTAAGACCATGAGGGCCTGGTCCACCCACTGAGATAGTGTGCCTGAACTAATGGGAGCTCACCAAATCCAGCTAGACTGGGACTGAACGAGCATATGATCAAACTGGACTCTCTGAATGCGGCTGCCAATGGGGGCAGACTGAGAAGCCATCAATAATGACACTAGGACCTATCTCTTCTGCATGTATTATCTTTTTGGGAACCTAGTCTATTTGGATGCACACCTTCCTAGGCCTGGATGGAGGGGGGAGGGCCTTGGACTTCCCACAGGGCAGCCTATCATGCCCTCTTTTAAGGAAGAAGGGGGAGGGAGAAGGGGCAAGGGGAGTGGGAGGGAACTGGGAGAAGGGGAGGAAATGTAATTTTTTTAATGAAAAAAATAAAAGAATATGAAAAAAACAACAAAAAAATATGTTTTTAAAATCTATCTCCTACCCCTGCTATATTAAAAAGTAACTGTTTCACACATTCAATGTAAGAAACTATAGTCCATTTTATTGGTTTTTTTGTTTTGTTTTATTTAGTTTTGTTTTTTTTATTTTGAATTATTGTATGTGAATTACAAAATTATAAATTGTGTAAATGGTGAGTGTATCTCCTACTTTCAAAAGAACCTCATCTTCAAATTCTTTGCTAGTCCTCATGAGTGTGTTCTCTTCCTGTTTATATAAGTTCTCTGCTTTCTGTTTGGTTAGGGTAGTCAAGTACTTAAAGGTTTACATTATCTTTTCTTTTCTTCTAGACTTCAGATTATAATGTAAAATATTGATGCTGTGTTCATCATGGTTTGTATTAATTTGGTTTTGAAAACAATTCATTTAAATTTACTTATGCTAATTAAACTTAAGTGGCAACATATTTAAATTTTTTTTTTTTTGGCTGGTTTTCTTTGCTTTATGTTTTAAAACCACCTATGAGTGAGTACATGTGATAATTGTCTTTCTGTGTCTGGGTTACCTCACTCAAAATAATGTTTTCTTTTTTTTTTTATTTTTTTTTATTTTTTACATTTTCCATCTTTTATTTTTTTTCCATACATTGTTTTGTTTTATTTTTTCCATTCAAGAACATAATTAAAGATAAAAAAAATTTTTTTTTCCTTTCTTCCCCTTCTCCCGGTCCCCTCCCACTACCCCCCACCCCTCCTCCCTCCCCCTTCTTCCTTGAAAGAGGGCCTGGTGCCCTGCCCTGTTGGAAGTCCAAGGCCCACCCCCATCCCTCCTGGCCTAGGAAGGAGTGCATTCAAAAAGACTCGGTTCTCAAAAAGTTAATACATGCAGAAGAGATAGGTCCTGCTGTCATTGTTTGTGGGTTCTCCATCTGCCAACTTTCGCCGCCACGTTCAGAGAGTCTGATTTGATCATATGCTCATTCAGTCCCAGGCCAGGTGGATTGGTGTGCTCCCATTAGTTCAGGCACACTGTCTCAGTAGGTGGACCAGCCCCTCACGGTCCTAACTTCCTAACTCATCTTCTCCCACCTTCTGCTCTTCACCTGCACCTTGGGGGCTCAATCCATTGCTCTGATGTGATTGTGGGTC
>PVIU01017195.1:0-42711 GCA_004026605.1 Ondatra zibethicus
CTGAGAGCATTAAAAGAGAACTAGAAATAAGAATATCATGTGTGGAGTTGGCTCGGCGGGGAACACTTGCTGGGTTTGAGTGAGGACTTGGGTTTAGGTCCTTAGTGCCACATAAAGACCTGGGCTTGGCCCTGTGCACCTGGGACCTGAGCAGACAGGGCAGAGACAGAAGATCCCGGAGTTTCCTGGCCACCAATCTAGCTCTAGGTTCAGTGAGACAACCACCTCAAGGGAATAAAGTAGAGATCAACAGAGCAGGACACCCAACGTCCCCATTTCTCTGAGGGCTCACAGGAGCATGCATCCATATATACATGTTTTCATATATCACCCTTCACATGGTAATATTACAACTGAGCTTATTAAACAGTGTAGTTTAAGCATATATTTCAGAGAACACTATGAGTTACAACCACTACTGCTTGTTTGTTATAGAATTAGCTGTAGATTTTTTTGGTTGGAGAGAAGTTAAAAGTCACTGCCCTCTTCTTTTTCATTTCATTTCATTTCTTTCTTTTTTTTTTTAATTTTGGACATGTTCAGTCCTGTATTGTTAAATGAGAATAAAAGAGCTGAGAACAAAACCCAAGCAAAGTAAAGGTTTCTGTTGTCAGGGAAGTTAGTTGACTCACAGCAGGCTCTTGCTGCGGACATTGTGATGGCCAGAGACCCGGGCTGCCCAGGAAATCAGCCCCGGAGAGCATTAAGAAGGAGCAAAAGGCTGTCTTGGGAAGGGAACGGGCATTATGACAGCTACCAGAAGGGTGTGGACATTTCTACTTCCAGGCCTGAATATCAAAAGCAGGCTATGAATTGGGAATGGGTAAGTGAGATGCACACACACAGACTCACAATACACCTTTAATAAAACCATTCGTAGTGGCTGTGTTAGCTTCATGTTGCTGGAACAAAATGCAGGAGAAATCAATCTAAACAGAAGGTTTACTTTGGCTCATTTTCAGAGGTCCAGGCTCTGACTGACACGGCCTCTGCTTATGCAATGTCAGCAGCACACAACAGCACAAGTGCTCACTTCAGCAGCCAGCACGTGTGTGGCCTGTCTTTCAGCAGGACTTCCTGCGCCGTGTTCACCCTTCTAGTGACAATGTGAGACACAGTACTTATGTGATGAGATGAAATGAGGGAGCAACACCGTATGAGGCTAACAGGGGAGTGTTAGTCAATTACAGATACTTGGGTACCCTAAGAAATGACGTGATAATGCAGGGGACTGCCGAATGACCAACAGATGACCAACAGGTGGGTCACCCATACAGTATGGATGATTTGTGTTCTGGGCAGGATGGTGCTTTGAACTGCACACAATTTTTAACCCTATAAACAAATAGTTTATTTCCACAATTTTCTACTTAATTTTTTTAGATTGCAGCTGATGGTAGGTTATTGAAACCTCAGAAAGCAAAACAAAGGAAAAGAAAAAATCCCTTGGTAGGGTCTGTTTAAGGATGGGGTGGTCACCCATTATCTCCACCTGCACACTTAGGTCCTCAACATCTCACACATTTGATGCCATCCCCATGCTCTTGAGGACACTTTGAAGCAAGGCAGAGCCAACAGGACAGTGCTTAGCAGGAAGGCCCCCGCTGAGGACTCTGGGCCCTGCCTTTCTACTTCTTCTGTTTCAGATTCTGACTAGTATTACTTAACACTCAGATGTGTGCACGTAGGCTATGATATGCACTGTGTGTGAGTGTGTGCATGATTGTGGGCCTCAGAAGGGAAAGGTTATTCACACTACAGAGTTGAAAGGCACTGAAATCTTACACAGCCACTTAGTGCTGGATGGTGTGGATGGAGGAGCTTCAGAGTGCAAGCCTCCACTCCTTGAAAACCATTTCCTAACAACCGTAACCTGGACAAGCCACTTAACCTCTCTGAGTATCCGTTTCCTAAGCCCAAAATGTTCTCTCTCCCCCACACTCTAGTGGTCCATTATTTTAAAGAGTAGGCGAGATGCTACCTGTGAACAGGGCAGTGCAGTGTTATTGCTGGCGGAGACCCTTACCCTGTCTGGTGACTTTTTAACATGTGACCTAAGGGCTTCCCATACTGTCGGCAACAGGGAAGGAAATGGCTGTAGGTCAGAGCCAATTTTAGAAACCCATGTTTTTGCAAAAAAAAAAAAAAAAAAAGAAGAGTCAATGTTCATCCCAACAGTGTTGCTGGCATAGGGGTGGTCCAGCAGGTGTCAGCATAGGGAAGGGAAAGATGCCTGGGTCTGCTGTGCTGACAGGACTGGAGGAGTCTGCTATAATTTCACAGCTATGCTATCACAGCTGCTCCAATTTGTGTGTGTGTGTGTGTGTGTGTGTGTGTGTGTGTGTGTGTGTGTGTGCAGATTCGGAGCTCTGACAAGGAGACACAATCTACAGAGTCCCTCTCCAAGATCCTTACCCCTCATCCAGTTTCTTCCCACTCTTGCCTTGAATTTTCTTTTGTCCACAGAATTCAGCAGCAGGCATGCCCTCAGGGTCTGACTTTCTGCAGCTAGACTCCCTCCCCTAAAGTTTCCCTTACCTCTCAAAATAAGGCCACCACGGGGAACATTTCATAGTCAGACCATAACAAGGGCATGAGAGCTGTGTCCCCGCATATGAATTAACCCCGCCATTCAGGAATGAGCTTATTATTGAAGAGTGACTTTGGGGTCCCTTTCTGCCTCAGGATAAAGCAGCTTGGAAAATCCATTTCAATTCTCTTTGCGCCGTGTGTTTCCTTAAAGAAGGTTCTGCTCAGGAATGGCTGCCCTTGCCCTGGGTGGCAGGTTTGTTTTAAACATGGAGTTATTTGTGTATTGTACCTAAACTTCCTTCTTTTCCCTCAGCAACAAACCATTCAGATTCAATAATTCAGGAAACGAACCCATTGTCATGTAATCAGCTAATTCACTGGGAGCTGGAGAGCACACCTGCCAAGGAGCAAATTGTACCCAGTCTACCAGAAGGCCTCTCAGTTTCTACCTACCCTTCTGGGATGTGTCTTCACTGCAAATGGATGTACTTCAATGCTATAAGGTTCCGAGGTGCGCTGGGTTCTACCCTTGCCCAGCTGAGGCCTCAGGCATTTCTGGATGTAAAGATAAGTTGGCTAGAGAAGCCAGTTTTTACATCAGGAGTAGGTTTCAAACTGCTTACCTGACTATCACTCCCAGTCTCTAAGGGGAGGAGGGGAGGAAGAGAGAGCCAAGTGTCTACCTACCTGTGAAGTGACACATTCTAGAAACAGGAGAGACGCCCCCCCCACCCGCTCCAGAAAAGGGCAAATGAAATGGGACCCAAAGGGTCCCGGAGATTTGGGTGCCAGACCTATAGGGATAAATAAAATTTAAAGGGGAAGATCATGGTGCTAGGAGAGGGTAGGTCATCAGAGAACCTGGCACACCTGGGAAGGGGGAGGCAGGTGTGGGTAAATCAGAGGGTTACAGGTGCCTGCAGTCCTGCTGCTCCTCCCACCTCATAGAAAGCTCAGTTTTCCCCCAATCGAGTAACCCTAAGGAGCTCAGGAGGTGGGCCTACTTAGATACACCCTGCCCCCCTTTGTAAATGTGCTAAACTGTTCTATCTAGAACCCTCAAGGAAAAACAATCCAGCGTTCACCACCAAACATGAGCTGGGCCTACAGTCCCTCCGTAAATCAAACCTCATCTGGTGGAGGTGGAGCGACAGGCTGGAAGGCGGTGGAGTGATGGGCACACTACACACAAATGCTTAAATACCAGGGTACTCTGTGTCCTCCCCTCTTGGCCCCTTTTGACTATGGATATTTATTTCTCTGTCCATTACAAAAAAAAAAAGTACCCGGAGTAAGTAGCAAGTCCGAAAGAATTTTTAAAGTGAACTGGAGGAGGAGTGCCCATGTGGAGACAGGAGTAACTTTACATACTATAGTCCCAGACTATAGTCTTCAGACAAAAACAAAAACCCTTGGACGATGAGGCTAGTTTAAGCCCACCTGGAGTTATCTTCCTGCAATAAGGAAAGCCTCGCATACTCTCTAAAGGATCCCGTAAGTCCCTGGGCTTAAATCAAGGGTTTGCACCTTTAAGCACAAGTGAGACCAGATCTTTAGAGACCAGACCAGACTCTGGTCTGAGTACTGCGTTTGCATCCATCGCTTTCCTCAATCTTAAATCTTCGTAAACCACATTGTCAGATTATAAAGGGACCTGCCTAGATATATTTCTGGTATTGCAGAATAATATTTGGCTATGCATTTTCCCTTGAAAAGGAAAAGGGGATCTGTTGCAGGTCGTATAGACAACAATCACAAAGGAGCAGTTGCCGGGCCACAGTAGTATTGTCCAAAATGCTGCTGCTGATAATGATAATAATAATAGACCACTTTTAAGGATGTGTGTATGTGTGTGTGTGTGTGTGTGTGAACTAAGTAAATTGATTTAATCAGGCCCTTATCTATCCCTGGTGGTTACAAGGTTCCTCGGGAGTCCACGCCTCTGCCCCTAGGGCCTCCCTGGCTCAGGCAACAACAGCTCTGGTCTAGTTCATTTCGCCACAGCCCCAAATCGCGGAAAGCAAAGATTAAAGGCGAAAGTCACAGCTGTGTATTTATATTTTCATTGCTAGAAGGGAATTGATTTCCGTGCATTTATTTTGGAAGTTGTAATACAGAAGAGCGGATTTGCGTCACCACAGCAACTTGCCGGTGGAGATAAAGTCGCACAAATATTGAAAGGGGAAGTGCTAGGAGTCATTATAGAGTTTTTCTCCGGAAGAAATAAGGATTTCTGCTGTATCCTAAAATACTAGGACCGCTTCTATTTTGAGACCAATCTTGCAGGCATATCCGCTCATTTAGTCCAAGTTTGAGCCCATCAAAAAAACAGGAGATGACCTGAACTCCGGCGAGCCCTGGGTTTCCTGCTGCTTTCTTAGTTCTGAAGGGTAGGGGGTAAGGAGGAGGGCAGTGTGCGGGCTACCTGCAAGGCGAGTGGCCTGCAGGGGTGAGGCTTGGGCCTGGGACAAGAAAGACCCAATGACCCAAAGGCTTCCTTTTTCTTTCTGACGTTCCGCTTTCTTTCTTTCTTTCTTTCTTTCTTTCTTTCTTTCTTTCTTTCTTTCTTTCTTTCTTTCTTTCTTTCTTCCTTCCTTCCTTCCTTCCCTCCTTCCTTCCTTTCTTCCTTTCCTCCCTCCCTCCCTTCCTCCCTTCTTTCTTTCTTTCTTTCTTTCTTTCTTTCTCTCTTTCTTTTTCCTTCCTTCCCTTCTCTCTCTCTCCCTCTCTCCTTTTTTTCTCTTGCCTCCCCCCCCAACTCCCCCCCCCACACACATACACCGATCTCCGATTAGGCCTTGGGTAGTGGGTGAGGCTGCGGCCAGGCTGGGTTGCGGAGATTGTAATGATGCTACCTGCAGGTCTGGGAGAACGGAGGATTACACCCGCTCTGACACGATACAGCTTGTAATTCAGCCCTTGCATTTTAGCCTTTGAGCCGCGGGGCACTCCTGGCTTCTAAGTGCTGCAGATCCGTTGGTGGATACTTGGAGCTCTCGGGTTCTGCACGCACTCCTTGCGCTCAGCAGGTCTCAAACAGCGCAAAGAGGAGAAAGGGATAGGAGCCCTATTTCTAGGGGAGGAGGTGAGGATGCAGGCCTCTGGGTGAAGTGTTAAACTTATCTGAGCGCGGACTTTGGTCTAGGCCGCTCACTGGACTCCGCGGTCAAACTGGAATCGCAAGGAAAAATCACAAGGCTTCTAGAAAAGAGGCGAGGGAACAGCTAGGCTAGTGACTTGATTTCCTTAGCACCCAGTGAAATTAATGAAACTGTTCTCTCTCCTCTCATCACACTGAACCTTTAGCCAAAGTCTCAACTCCGGTGGCCTTGTGCTTGTCACAAGTCCACTCCCTGCTAGACATGCCTTCGGGCCCCTCTTGTCCCAGGCACCGCTGCCCTCAACTGTCTATACCCCAATGTCTCTCGATATAGTACCTCTGTCCCTGATGCCGGGAGTTAGGGCCCCGGGAGCCTTTCTGTGAGAGAGAAGGGAGGGGTGGGGTGGGGGAGAAGCAGAGTGGAAAGTGAGGGAAAGACCAGGGAGGTCGGGAGGGAAGAGAGGAAGAATCTCAGTGGCTGCCGATCTTGTGATTGATTAGCCTTTGATTGCGGTCCTGGAGAAAAGCAACCGCTAATGGTGACAACATCGCTGAGGGAGGCCACGAAGATGCTAGACTTTAATTAACTCGGGAGCCCACTCCAATCCTGAACTGATAATAGCCTGGTAGCTTCCCTTGCATGTTCGGGTTTAACTGGCATCTTAGAGCTGAGGGGAAACAAGCATGCCTTGGAATCTCATTTAGGAGACTCTTATTTGGAGAATCGAAAACAAAAAATCTGATGGTTTCGTTATTGTCGTTATTTTATTTTCTTCCTGAAAATGTGCAGGGTGGCCTGTGGTCGGTTTGGGAGCGGGGCGGGGAAATCCATTCTGACTATAATTTAAAAGAGAACGAATTCTTAAAATAGAGATGTTAATGCAACAGAAACCCCCCACTTACACCTACCCTAAATTCTAAAGACCCTGGCTAGAATGGAAGGCGCTGGCTATGGCGGCTAGGGCAGCGCCTCCTGCCAATAGGCCAAAGCGGATCCTGGAAAAACTGCCACCGAATTGAAAGTAGGTATTTATTCTCAAAGGCAACCGCTCCCTGGTACTTGCAAAATATCGGACCACGTGACCCGGGGTTGTGGTGGCCGCAAAGGGTGGCACTTCCTACAAGGTGCAGGGAGGGGACGCGCGTGCTGCTTTTCTGGGCCTGACGAGAAAGCCCATTTTGTTTCCAAGTCTTGGGGCAAAAGTTTGGATGTGTCTAAGGGAGATGTTTGGAGCCATCTATCTTATTTTGTTTGAAAAGTCACTCTTTCAAGTTGTCACTGGAATGACAGCTCAGAATAAAATTAATTTGCGGCCGGCCCTCCTTCTGGCTTCTCTTGAGCTCCTATGAGCTCAGCGGCAGACGGATTGCGGATCTGGGCCGGTTACAGGGGCCCGGAAAAAGATGGGGCCTTTGCCTAGGACACTAGCACTTGGCATAAAATCAGAGAGAAGAACAATTGCGTGAAAATAGGATATAGAAGGGACAGCCTATGGGCGGTCCGCGCGGTCTGCTCTAGAGGTGAGAGAAGTTGTTCACTACCGCCGAGCGTGGGAGCCCCAGCGCTCCCCTCCTTCTCGGCAGCTCCAGAAAAACTCCTGAGACCGACTCCATTCTCCCGGTGGCGGGTCCCCGAGCGGCAGGGGATAGAGGACAGCCGGAGGCGGGAGGAGCCTACTCTCCGCCCCTACGCGGCACCGAGGGACTAACAGTACTGGGCTCAGCCCACGCGGCCGCAGAAAACACTTTGGTGTGGCCAGGGCGTGGCTAAGGGCCGGACACGCCCCTTCTTTCCCCAATTCCCCTCCACTCCTGAGTCCCATTGGTCACAAAGACATCCAATGAGCGCACGGATCAAGGTCCTACCCGGGGTCTGACTCGAAAGCTCCTGCCAAAACTTTGGGAGTTTTTAGAGAGGAGTTTTTTTTTCTTTTTTTTTTCTTTTTCCTTCTTATTTTTTTAAACTAACGGATCATTATTGTTGTTTTAAATTTAGTTCTTAGGGCTTAGCTGTTTGGGTTTTTCTTTCGGTGTCGGGCCCCAGTCTCCCCGGCTTCTCCGGAGTAGCAGAGCGAGGCCGCGCCCGCCTCGCCAATCTAGTACCCGGCGATCGCCTCCATCCCGCGGGGAGCGCGCTCGCCGCGCCGCCTTTCAAGCCAGGCCAGGGGCCCAGGCGGTGGCGGGAGGCGACCGGGCCCTCGCCTCCTCTCTCGGTGGCATTAGGGCTCCCCGCTGGCCCTGGGCTTCAGTGCGGGCGGAGAACCGAAAGCAGATCGGGCTTGGCTGGGACACCGCCTTTCCCCGGGCACCCACCCACTTACCCACTCACCCAGGACCCCTCCAGAATCCTGCCACGATGTTCGCGGCTGGCCTGGCTCCCTTCTACGCTTCCAACTTTAGTCTCTGGTCAGCCGCTTACTGTTCCTCGGCCGGCGGCCCGGGCGGCTGCTCCTTCCCCTTGGACCCAGCGGCTGTCAAGAAGCCCTCTTTCTGCATCGCGGACATCCTGCACGCCGGCGTCGGGGAGCCGGGGACAGCTGCAGAGGGACTCGTGGGGGCCTCGGCCGCCCTCACCGCGCACTTGGGTTCCGTGCACCCGCACGCCTCCTTCCAAGCTGCCACCAGATCCCCGCTACGTCCCACCCCGGTGGTGGCGCCCTCAGAAGTGCCGACTGGCTTCCCTCAGCGGCTGTCCCCGCTCTCGGCTGCCTACCACCAGCATCTCCCGCAGCAACAACCGACGCAGCAGCAACAGTCACAGCCACAGCCTCCGCCTCCACCCCGGGCGGGCTCCCTGCAGCCACCGGCTTCAGGGACGCGGGTGGTCCCCCACCATAGCGGCTCCGCCCCTGCCCCCTCCAGCAAAGACCTCAAATTTGGAATCGACCGAATTTTGTCTGCAGAATTTGACCCAAAAGTCAAGGAAGGCAACACGTTGAGAGGTACGTCCTGGCTGACAGGTTTCAGGCCTCATAACCACTCATGAGGGCCCTGATCCCGTGCGGGTTTTGGGTGCTTTTTACATTTAAGGACAAATCAGTAGAATGAGGGAGAAGAAAACCAACTGTAAGAAAACTATGTGACATTTAAAACTCAGCTACTCAATGTAAAAAGTGACTCTCAGATGCTTACACAGCACACAACGGGTATCAACACCGATTCCTGTAAACTTTTGCAAAAGTGGGTGGGTATAATCTATCTTTTGGATGACGTGTCTACAGAAAGACATAGGCCTTTCTCACGGGGAAATCTCAGCGTGGGGACATTTTGCTTTTATTTGGTTTCCAGTAAAATTCTTCCTAAGAATTGTGGGGAAGTAAAACTGCTAGTCTAAGCTCCTGAGCGAAGAAGGCAGAGTGAAGGGCCTACCGCCTTAGGACCATTTTATGAAAAGCTTTTTCTTGTTGTGGGTTGGACTGGACATGGTTGACACACACAGGGGCAGTTTAGGCCCTACCCTTGGCGGCTGTCGGGGAAAGTGCTTTCTGTGGGTACGGGGTCTTTCTTGACTTCGCTTGCCTAAAACTGGAGCAAAGGAGAAGGGAAGGGAGGAAGAACTCTGCCCGGAGGATGTGAGTTTGTCCACGGTGTAACCAAACTCTTCTTCCCCCCTCCCCAGATCTCACGTCGCTGCTAACTGGTGGGCGGCCTGCAGGGGTGCACCTCGCTGGCCTCCAGCCTTCCGCCGGACAGTTCTTCGCTTCTCTAGATCCCATTAACGAGGCGTCTGCTATCCTCAGCCCCTTAAGCTCCAACCCAAGAAATTCTGTTCAGCATCAATTCCAAGACACGTTTCCAGGTAGAAAACTTCCCGAGTTCAATCCGTGAGCCTCTGAGCCTGGTGGCCAGCGACCAACCCTTAGAAATCTTAGTTTGATGCCGCAAAGGTCAGCGGCAGGGTCAAAACCCCATAGTTGGGGTAGAAGCCTCCTTAGTCCTAGGAGAGACCGAGAAACTGTCCTAGTGGGACAGTTGGAGAGCAGAGGAGAACCAACATAGCGTGTCCCTATTCTTTTCGCCCAGAGAGGGTGATTTGAAGACACACACACACACACACACACACACACACACACACACAGAGAGAGAGAGAGAGAGAGAGAGAGAGAGAGAGAGAGAGAGAGTGTTAGTTTTGCTTGACTGGTTACATCTTCTCTGAAAGACAAATGCTTGAAGTATAAGGCTGTCACTGGCAGGTCATTCAGACCCCAGGTACAGTTCCAACTATTTTAGCATGCCTGGTGACCGTGCATTTAGTTTATGAATTTCTCTTGAACGAATCCACGGAGTCTCCGGCTCCTCCTGGCTTTAGGCCTAAAGCGGTTCTGCGAAAAATCTGTTTTAAAAAAAAATAGTCCTTAGGCCATTCCCGCACAAGCAAAAGGAGCTGGGAGGCGACTGTGAACTCAAAACACCTTTAAATACCTATGAGAACCAGAGGCGCGCAGGCTGTGGCCCTAACACTAACTAGGCCCTGAACCTCTCTCTCTCTTCCCGGTTGGCAGGTCCCTACGCTGTGCTCACCAAGGACACCATGCCACAGACGTACAAGCGGAAGCGCTCCTGGTCCCGCGCGGTCTTTTCCAATCTGCAAAGGAAAGGCCTGGAGAAGAGGTTTGAGATCCAGAAGTACGTGACGAAGCCAGACCGAAAGCAGCTGGCAGCGATGCTGGGACTCACCGACGCCCAGGTAAGCCACTGGCGGGGTGTCTTCCCGCAGGCCATAAACGGTAAACAAGGCGGGACCCGCAGGCCTCCTCCTCCAGCTCTACTCACCTTCAGCAAGCAAAACACAAGGTCTTGAACTTCACGAGACTTTGTGGTGTTGCAACTCAAAGCCAAAGGAGAGGCGGGTAGGGGTGGAGGTGGAGGCGGATGGAGAGAATAGCCCATTCCTGAAGGAAGATGTGTGTCAACAAGCAATGAGTGTTTATTTTGGCCAAGAGGCCAAAGAACGGCGGAGAAAGCGAATAGGCCACGGGAGATGGTAATTATGCATTAGACTGGAGTGCGCCTCGCTGTCGGAGGCAGTTTGTTTCAGAAACACCCAAAGTCAATAGATTATTGTTGGTCCCTGCCTTCCTTCACTGGATTGTGAAATCCCATTTGTGAGGAACTGAAAATATAATTTCAAACAGAATGGCTTCGGAGTTGCTTTAAGACAGGGTTTGAGCTTGGAGCAGCCACAGTCCCACTTTCTAACTAACAGCTCAGTCTCTGAAGATAGTATCTGTTGGCAATGGAGAAAGAAGAAAGATTTTCTTAGAATGTCCAAGAACGTTTTTTCAGTAGGTCCTGCCGTCTTGATTTAAAAAAGAAAGGAAGGAAAAAAGGAAGGAAGGAAGGAAGGAAGAAAGGAAGGAAGGAAGGAAGAAAGGAAGGAAGGAAGGAAGAAAGAAAGGAGACAATAGGAATCTTTTGTTCTGGAACTTTTTTTTCCTTTCTCAGTTTCAGGAATTAGAGTTTCTTTTTGCTTTCTCGACTACACTCTTCTTGTTCTGCACTCCTGTTGCTTCAGTGCAGACTCCCACAGAGCAGAAGCCAAAGCAGGCTCTCTCTCTCTCTCTCTCTCTCTCTCTCTCTCTCCCCCTCTCCCTCTCCCTCCCTGGTTCGGACTTCTGTCCTTGTGTCTTTCTGTTCTCCATTACACAACATGCTTCCTCAGCACACACAGAAGGACTGGAAAGCCCGCCGCTTCCTACCAGCTGTGCATGTTATTTTTAAAGGGGAAGCTGGAACTTGTGTGAATGCATTGGGTCCCCCAGAGGATCACAGATTTATATAGATTCTCCATCCATCTCTTCTCCATTCCTATATGCTGCATATTTAATTCCAGCATTTTCTGAGCCCCAGGAAAAAAACGTTTGTCTCACACAAAAACAGGGGTCTGCATCAACTCTTAGGTAAAAATGTGCTCAGGCCTTTCTCCTTAAAGTCCAGCAGGTGCCCATTCTAGTGGGATTAATTCTTTGAGTCCCTTGCCCCTTTGTTCACTTCCTCCTTAAAACAGCCAAGGGCTGTGATCTGAGTACTCAGGAGGCAAAGGAAGGAGGATCTCAAGTTCAAAGCCAGCCTGGTTCAAAAGAAACCCTGTCTGAAAAATCCTAAGGGACTGGGGTGGTACAGTCAGTTTTTGTGGTGAATTACTTTGCCTAGCAAATGCCTGGGGACAAGAGGGCCCTCAGAAGTTCTTAATATTGGCTCTCACCAAAACCTTGACATTGCCTACACAATAGGGATATATATACGTATATATGTATGTATGTATGTATGTATGTATGTATGTATGTATGTATGTATGTATGTATATATGTTCAATTTGGGGGTCAGGACTCCTTAATTTTACTCAGTCCTACAGGAGTCCTGAGTTTGGTGAGATTACAAAGCAATTTGCAAGAAATCCGTCCTTCACTTGCACCCAGGTCATTTCAGTCTTGAGATAAGAGGGCCACATTTAAAGAATAGTCCCTAGTGGCTTGGGCGGGTTTCACCCCTTAGATAGCTCCTGGATATTTATGTTTAGTTAAGATGCCTGGGTTCTAGAGGCATAACAAGCGTCCATGCTATCTTGCCTTAGAGGGCTTAACTCCAGGTGTGTTGAGCTTGTTATTTATCTCGCATCTCTTTTGATGTTGCACAAAGGTGAAGGTGTGGTTCCAGAACCGGAGGATGAAGTGGCGACACTCTAAGGAGGCTCAGGCGCAGAAGGACAAGGACAAGGAAGTCAGCGAAAAGCCTTCTGGCGGAGCCCCAGCCGAGGGCGAACTGGAAGAGAGAAGCCCCAGCCGTTCTGAGGGCGAGGCCGAGAGCGAGAGCAGTGACTCGGAGTCCCTGGACATGGCCCCCAGCGACACGGAACGGACTGAGGGGACTGAGCGGTCCCTGCACCAAACTACGGTCATCAAGGCCTCCACCGCGGGCGCCCTTCTCACAACCAGCAGCAGTGCGAGCGGTGGCGGCTTCAGCTTCAGCAGCGTCAGCAGCCTGGGTAGCAACACCGGCGCGGGAAGTGCCAACAGCCTTGGCGGCGGCAGCTCGGAGCTGCTCCCTGCGCACCAGCCCTCAGTCACCAGCAATCCCCAGAGTCCGGAGCCTTCCCAAGCCCCGCTTGCAGGCTTGTAGACTGGACCGAGGGTGCTTACGGCATGGCATGGCGTGCAACTTCCCCATCACTGGCTGGAGTTTGTGTCTACTTTAGTTGGTGGCAAGGGTCGCCGAGACGGGAGACGCCAAGGGCCGCTTCTTGGGGGTTCACACCCTTTCTTTTGCCGCCTAGGCTGCCAGAGGCCTACAGCTCCCAAAAGAGAGGAAAGTTTTGAGGTTCCCTTGCCAAAGAATGCAACTGTTCCCCCTACCCAAGCAGCTCACACTGTGAAGTGTTTGATGGAACTGTTCCTCTGAGCACCAGGGGTCTTGGCATAAGGACGTGCTGCACTTAGAAGGCCTTTAACTTGTAAATAAAATGTTTACTACAGTTTGTAAAAGGCCGTTTGGCTTGCTGGTTTGCTGGGGTATGGAGGTTGTTAAGTACCAAAGATGGGGGGACCAGTACGTTATCCCTGAGACACAGCAGATGGCAACATCTGGAGGAGGGGACAGCAGCCCCAGAGTCAAAGATGGAGACCCCCACAGAGACCCCGCGGGGCGGTAGAGGTTTCACCCAGCGTCGAAGTCCTTGACAACCTATGACTGCCTGGGTACGAGGCCCGCAAAGAAACAGAACGTAGAATCTTAAGGCCTGTTCTGCAGACGGCTTTCCTAAGCAGGGTCGGGATGCGGTGAACGCGCGTGCCTGCGTTCCCCGTGGCTGCGGAGAGCTCGGAGTTAGAGTAGAATCCGCTCTGCTGTGGAGCTGGAATCCAACCAGGCCCATTCGTGCTCACCAGGCCTTTGCTAGGCTTCCAGTCTGCCGGCTGGGGGCTGTACCAGTGCAACTGCACAGTGGGGAGGTAGGGAAACCGAAGGCGACGTCTGGTAAGAAAAGGACAGAAGGGCCACAAGAGTTAGGTCTTCCAAGTGCCAAGGCTCTGCTTTTAAAGAGGTTAATGTAATTGGGCAGTAATGAGGTGACTTTGAATGTTAGACAGGGGTGAAGCCAGATGTGGATCTCTTGGCCCACGTTTGCTCAGTGGATCTAGGCAATATACTTAGCACTCCTCCCCCTGAACCCAGATAAAATCTTCCTTTGCCATTCTTCCCCTGGAGGCACCCACTACAGGCCTTGGGGAGTTAGGCGTAAGTGTCCCTTACAGTAGGGCACGTTAATGCAGCCAGGAGGAGGATGAATACTGGAAGGGCCTTTCTTTTAAAACGTGAAGCCTTTTTCTACAACCTGTGTCCTTCCCACCGCCTTCGCGGGAAACGGTGTGAAAACGTTAAGATAGTAGGAACCGTCTTTGGGAGGAAACGGAAACAGCACTAACAAGGACAACAACAAAAACAGATGTCCCAGACAATTTTTGGCGCAGATCAGTGCCAGGGCACAAGTCCTCTTAGAAATACAGCATCTAATTCGGGAATTTCTCCTGCCCAGGGAGGAAAAGTGCTGCGGCCAGGGATCCTGGGCGGCAGGCACTCGTCTCCGGGAAGGAATGGCAAGGTTTGCCGCTGCTCAGCCTGAGTGTTGCTTATCTTCTTCTAGGCTTTGATTCGTCATTCCCTGGAGCTGGTTACTGGATTTTTGCTCTGGACCTGTGTGACCCAGGACCGGAATGAAGAAGAGAGATTCTTTTTTTTTTTTAAAGAGAGATCGTAGAGAAAGTAGTTGGGGCGCGGGGGGGGGGAGCAAGAATAAATCAAGATAGAACATCTTCACTAGGGACTCGATTTAAAGGGGAATGCGAACTAGCTATTAGCCCTAGCTACTCACAAGAGTTGGGGAGCCACAGGCAGCCTCGATGACAGCCCCGGGCTTCAGGTGGGGGTGTTTCAGTGTCTCTAAGTCTCCCATTGAGCTTTGCTTCTCAAACTTTAGTATTTCCTCCGTACCTCAAACTTGTAGTCATTGCTTAGATTCCTCTACTGTAACTTAAAAAAATATTTAAAAACTGGAATCCAAACATTCAAAAGACAAGGAATTAGGTAGGGCACACTTAAACCCACCCAATTCTGATATTAAAGAGAGCGGAGCCGGGGTCTACCCATTTAAGCAAGGAGGAGTCGGGCCTGTCTGGGGAAAGACTGGGAGGGGCCGGTGCTTTACGCAAACTTTCCGACGGCTCTGGTTCACCGTGCCCCCTTCCGTGCTCTCTTCTAACCCCGACGGCAGCAGTTTTTCTTCTTGACTTTTAGACTTAGTAATGGAAGGAAAGGAACCATTGCAGGGGTAAGGTAATGTTCTGCTTTTGCAGGTAGTCTCTCCGCCCTTTTTCTGCCAGGTTGGGCAAGGCCAGGGACCCGCGGGACCTGAGGACGAAATTACCCAGGCGCCGGCCACCTGGAGGAGGTAGTGTGGAAGTCGATTGTGACCCACCTGGAGTGGGTAGTCTGAAAGTCGGGTGGTGCCCTCGCATGGCGTGATGCGCTTTTTTCTTTGCTACCCTCTCCCCCTAATTTCTGACCATTTATCTCGTGAAACTCACTTCCACCAGCATCCAGAATGTCACAAGCCCTGTGAAGTTTCGTTTACGTGCAGGGGCAGCTGCAGAGAGAAGCCCCCCTCTCCTACCCCACCTCCACCCATGGCAGACCGCTGGACGTAAGGCTGCCTTTCGGGCCCGGGCGCGTGGTTTTGTGTTGGAGGCTACTTTGCTGGGCTACTGGGATCTTTCTGGATGCGTTTGATCCCAGTCTGGGTAGCTTAGGGCTGAGGTTTCTAGGCGCAGAGAAGGCTAAGTGTGGAAGATTAGTGGACGCCTGACCTCTGGACTGGTTGGAGTCTGGTGGAGGTGGGCGTGCGAGGGTCCAAATCCCCGGGAGAGCCAAAAGAAGCCGCCGAGTGAGCTGAGACCTGCGTCCCTCTTCTATGGTTTGCGGTGGACTCAGAGCTTTTCTCCAAGCAGTGGTTACTCTTTGAGAAGAGGCAGGCTTTTCCTTACCGCTTGCAGGAGTCCCCTCAAGGAGGAGTCGACTCTACCATACCAAGGCTTCCAAAAAACATAAGCAGAAGTGAATTTCACTAGGCAGAAGGAGTAGAGGTCTGACACACAACCTCCACCCTTGCGCGTGCACACACACACACACACACACACACACACACACACACACACACACACTCACTCACTCACTCACCAGGGACAGAAACAGACGCTCACAGAAACACTACTGTCTGTTTTTAACTCTCTCTCTCTCTCTCTCTCTCTCTCTCTCTCTCTCTCTCTCTCTCTCTCTCTCTCATTAGCTCCAACCTCTGTATGGCAAAAGAAGGCAAGAATCCTCACACCATCCTTTTCTGCCTCTGTGGGTGGGACGCTTGTCTCCGTAGCATTTGCCTGGCGCCACATTCCCACATTCCGCAGACCAAAACCACTGAAAACCAGATCCACCTTCTGCATTTGCTGTCCTCTGCAGAAAGTGGGGAGGAACCTGGATTCGAAGTGTGCCACCCGCTTTCCAGTCCCACTGGGGCCAAACAGGTCAGGTTATGGGCGACGTCAAGGCCAAGTATTTAAGGAAGATTCTAGTAGCCTCAGCCAAGGAAATCACTCCCTATCTTCACCCACTCCTCGCCCCTCCAAGGATTGGAGGAAGCCATAGCTCCAGCCCTCACAAATCTCTGATCCCCTCCAAACTTCAGAGGGGACCAAAAGAAACCCCGGGAACTCTGGAATTTTTTTCTCTGACTGTTGTCCCTCTCCAGGCCCTGGCAGGGATGGCGGCTGGGCCAGAATGCACCAACGGAAAAGGCAAGATAATATACCAGGCAGGCTTTCTTTTTCTAGGTACCAGAGATCCAAGAACCCTGAAACTGGGCCCAGGTTTCTCTGCACAGGCTCACAGTTGTCTATTGAGGCTGGAGAGTCCTCAGAGGGGAGGTAGGAATCTCAGTCTTCAGCAGGGAATTTAAATTGAATTGGACTTGAATTGAATTATGGCAGTTTAACCAGTTCAGGAATACCACCTCCTTCTTTCCATTCATGGTTAGGATTGGGGCAAACAACAAAAGAGGCTAGAAGCTTATGTGGATGGTGGACACGCCCTCTTTCCATCGAAGTTCCTTTCTAGCTCCTCCCCCTTCCTTTAAAGAACAGGTAAGCATGCTGTGAATTCCGTCTTTTCCTACCATATAGTGACACTGCCTTGAAGAAGGCCAAGGGGGCCCTAAACATACAAGACATCGCCTTCTCTCTTCTTTTGCTTCTGGGATGTAGAGTAGGCAACACATCCCACACCCAGTGGTCTTTGTGGAGAACAGGAGCTGGGTTCTAAGAACTTTACCTGAAGGTGCTGTGTTAGGGAAGGGAGATAAAAACCTGAATTTAACAGATCTTGAACACCATGGCATTTTCAAATGTCTTGATATCACCCAGGGTCCCCAAGGCAGATGGAAGCTCCTCTATATGGCATGTTCTCATCCTGTGGAGAGTCCAGCCTGCTTTCCCCGAGTGGGATGCTCTTGGTAATCCTCCCACCTGGGTCCTCACAGAGCTGCAGGGACTCCTGTTCTCTCTCTGTCACCTTACAGCACGCTCAGGACTGTTGAACCTTGGGGCTCTTTGCTTCCTCACCTTCCTTCATTTTAGAAAACATGGATAGACGTTTCTGTACCACAATTACTTCTGATGCCCTCATCTAGAGATGAGGCAGGTGATAGGAAGAAAAGTAAAGACATTTGTTCAAGATCACCTGGTGAATGATTGTAAGGACCAATGCGAACTTTGGGATCCATGTCTTCTGAAGAATGCAAGAATATGAGAGCTTCCTCTTGATAGACTTGTCCTGTAGGTTCTGATCAGGATCAAAGTTCATTGCGTTTTCACAGAGGAGAATCAAAGTCTCAGATCCATAGGCTGGGGTCTCTGCCCCCCTCCTTCCCTTGTGTTAAGCAGGGATGGAGATGGTGGAGTCTGTGTCCCTGAGAGGTTGTCACCCTGCTCCCCAGCTTGCAATGTCTCCGGCTGTGCAGCAGCAGGGCTCTGAGGGACTATCGGTGGTACTTTTCAGCCATCGTTGGTCATCTCTGTTATTCTGGGCAGGAAGCAGAACCGCAAAGGCACTTGGGGGTACTGAGGTACCACGCTCCCTCCCTTTCCTTTTCTCCCTCCCTCCCTAATCTAATCTCAGACTTAACTTTGGCGGTGACAGATAACTGGCTAAAGCCCTCTGTGGAAGAGACTTCACCTGTCTTGGACCTCAGGGTTGTTCTTCACCACCTGGTGGTTGGTATGGTAAGTAGTTAGTGCATGTAGCTGGGAGCCAGTGCTCTTGATCCTAGGCCAGCAAAGGAGGATCCCAATTAGCCCCAGAAACATTCATTCACTCATTCACTCGCAGGTTCAATGATTAGCTGCATTGACCTTGAGAAATTCATCTAACCCTTCAGCTTCGCTTTCCCCCAACTCTGTACAATACAAGTAAATGAACCTAAATCGCAAAGCAAACTGCCATGAAAGTCAGTTGCATTAAACAAAACAAAGCAAACCTTTCTAAGAGGGAAGTAGCCAGTATACAGTTAGACAAGATATGTTCTTTTACTTATTTATTGGTAACAGTGTTTGTTGAGATCTCTGTTAGTGTTCACACAGTAGGGGGAACAACAAAAAAAAGGAAGTGCAGTAATTCTCACTCGCCAAGAAACTAAATCATCTGGAGCTAATGAAGCTTATGAATATGAGGCCACTTTAAAGACTCTGAGAGAATATGTCAGGGTCACCTGCCCCCACGGACAGTATCAGATGGAGGAACTGCACCTGGTGCTGCACATACAACAGGAGCACAACCCTTGTAGGTGTGATTGGGTGCTTGAAGGAGAAGATGCTAGAGTTTTCCGACACAGGATAGTGTGGGGTCCCTGGAGGGAAAATTATGTGCCTGCTGTTGAAATATGTCAGGACAAATGGCGCTTTGGAGTTTTAAGGTCTTAACTAATAGTAAGTACTGGGTCAACACAGAAAGCAAGAAATTAATTATATATCTTTCAGGGATGAAAATATCCTGAGATGGTTATGATGATGGTGATGATTTGTGGTGCTGGGATTTGAACCTTGTACCTAATGCTTGTTAGGCATATGCTCTACCCCAGATACTGTCATGGGGTCTCTGCTAAGTGGTTGAAGAGTCTAGCACTTAACACAGTACTCGGTGGCCTCACAGTATTTACTGGAGAAATTAATATAATTATTGTGGCTTTTGTGTTTATTATGGATGAGTTGCACACACAAGAGGAAGCCAAGCAGCTCAGAAAGGCGCTATCACTGAAACCCTGGAAGGGAGTTGGAGCAGTACAACCCAAGGGCTCTGGGGATGCTGAGACCATCACGGTGCAGCCATGGGAGAGTACACAGGCAGGGCTCAGGGTACTCTGGGCTGGTTCACCTGAATTGGGTGCCTGGGGGCATCCTTGGCCTCACCTTGTGGGTGGACTCAGACTATGGTGGTATTAAATGGTGCCCGAGGCCAATCTTCCTCTTGGCTACCAAAATAAGAGCCAGGATGGAAGCGTAAAAGCCTTGGTTCTTCCTCTGGACTCAGCGCGGCATGGAGCCTGACTTGCCAGCTGGGGCTGCCTGCTCCGGAGCCTTTTTGGTCACTCTCAAGACTGTAAGGACAGCATTCAGGAGGTGGATGGGGAGGGGGAGCAGAAGTTCAAGGTCAGGCCGGGGCTAAATGTAGTCGATTCTGTCACACTCGCCCCCCCCCTCCCCAATCCCCTTTCTGGTCTAGAAGTTTTAGCCTCTCTTTGATATGACAGGGCTGTTTATTTTTGTTTCTCCAAATCTGCGAGAGGTGCTAGGCTCCCAGCCAGCACAGTTCTCAGCACGTGATGGCGGCTGGAGAAACTGAGCCCGAGAACTAACTGGGAACTGGGCTCTTCATCTAGCATTGCCCATGTCCATCTGTCTGTCTTTCAGGCCATTTCCTAAACTATAGCACGAAGAGCCCGGCAGCCTCAAGCAGTCTCCAAAGAGGTGCGGGAGGCTCCCAGTAGGCATGCCTCCTGGGCCCAGGGCACAGATCACTAGAAGACTTCATTACTGCACAAGGTTTTTGCCTGATTTGTCACTAGTTGGAGTCTAGGGAATAGTCCTAGACCGTCCACAGTCCTGGATCTTCAACCCCGGAGCAAGGCTTGTAGTCCTTAGCAAGCTTCCAGTCCGAGGCACCTCCCTGCGGTGAGGAAGTTAGTCCTTGTGCGTCCAACCTCCGACGTGGTCAGCACTCTAAATCCTGTCCCCTCTTGCTCCTCTTCAGTCTGTAGGGTAGTCTGCCCTTTATGAGGCAGTCAAGGTGGTGCTTGACAATTCGATCCCCCCTGAAGCTTCGAAGGCCAACTCTTCTAGGTCTAGATTTTCCTTTAAGGCTGGGGTGGGGGTGGGGGTCCCTTAACAAACAATAAAAGCAGAAGGTTGACTAAAGACTCATTTCGTGCTATTTTGAAATCAAATGCAGCACAATTCAGATGACTCCCCTTTCTTTTCCATGATTCCCCCCCCCATCTTCCTGGATTTATTCCTTATCTGTTCACAATGTTCTGGTCTTTCTTCCCTTTTGAAATGGTCCAAAGCCCCTGCTGAGATTTTAGGAGATGCCCTCACTTCTTTCTCCTGTGTTCTGGAATGACCATAGAGAAGGCTTGTGAGTGATGGAGCATCCAAGCATCTGGCTACTCCCAGAGCGATGTGCGGTAGCCTGCAGCCAACAGGCAGCGAAGGGCAGCAGTTTCAGAAAGCTTATTTCAAAACTAATGTGTGTGCACAATTTCTAAGGAAGGAAGACCCCTCCCCAGCATTCCAGTCTCCCCAGAGGCATTGCTCCAAAGCCTGTGGCCAAGCCTACACACCTGAGCAACCTACATCCTCAGGATTCTCTTTAAGTGTACCAGCCACTCAGCTGTGTGTGGTATGTGCCTCTACTACAACAGACCAAGCCCTTTTGGGTTGAGGGCAGTTGGTGTCTGGGAATGAACAGATGTGTGAATGTTTGAGGTCTCTTCGCTCAGCCCAAGCTTTTACCAGTTAGTACCTGGAAATCTCTTACCCCTTTCCCTGCATCTTGGTCTCCTGCCTTTTCACTGTGAAAGAAACGTCACAAGAAAAGCGATCTCACCTTTCCCCTACTCATGCTCTCCCATTAACCTTCCTGCTCCATTTCCATCCTCCAAGTTGACTCTACAACTTGAAGGCAGATGGATGAGAGATTTGAACCAGATACCGAACAGGAGCATAAACCACACGCAGCTATGGTGTCGACTGGAGGGTACGGAATCTGTAAACTGTTTAATTAAGCTATTATCCCTAACACATCATTGTACTCAGTGTTTGAAATCACCAGTGGGGTGCATGTGTAAAGAACAGAGGAAAGAGTCAAGCTCGCAATTCCAGCAATCATTGATGACAAGACAGGGAAATTTGGAAATGGAGGCTAGCCTGGGCTACATTGTAAGAGTGTCCCTGCTTCCAGTGTCAACAACAACAAGACAAAGACATTTCTCCCTCAGTTTCTTGTGTCTTGTACCAATTCCAGAACCAAGGAACTTGAAGATTCTCCCCTCGGAGGAGGGGAAGAAAAGACCCAAGTCAAGCTTTGTTTTCTCTTTTCGAATTATTTTGGCCATTATTTTAAACACTCACCTTATAATTGCAGAATCAGTGCAACTAGAGAAAAACTTTTCCTTTTGATGGCGCGCATGAGTGTGTGCGCGCGCATAACCCAGAGCCACTTACACTTGCTCTGCATCACTAAGCAACATTCCCAGTCACCCTGAGAAATCCTTAATAAATGATGAACTGTTGCATCTCCCGACAAAGCGATCTCTTGATGTGTCCAGTACAACGGAGTGAGAAAAGAGCCTACAGCAAGGAAATCTTTTAGCAAGGGGTTGTTTACTGTGTGCGTGTGTGGATTTACAGAGTAGGAATACACACACACACACACACACACACACACACACACACACACACACACACACACACTGTGTGTAAAACCAACAGACCTTCCAGGCTCTTTCCACCCTCATCTGGTCCTCACCCTCTCCTTCCCACCTCCTTCCTACTCTATTGAACTCTTCAAATCTTCCTTCCTGGGTAGATAGTTGTCTGGGAGCTTTTCCTGCAGGTGATACCCAGAGTCCTAATGCTGCTGCTACGATGCTCTTGCAAAGGAGAGACAGTTGCACGGCCCTGCGGAGGGTTGCTGCGAAGACCCGAAGCGTTTAGTCGGGCTGCGGGTTGCAGTTACTAGTGTAGGAGGAGGGGGCTGGAACTGAGAGACCGACGAGCGCCAGGCCGGGTGGGGCGGGGAAATTTATGGTGTGTATACACTTTCTGGCTCCAGAGCCCTGAGCACCAGAAAGCCAAGGCCCTGGGAGATCCATGCCATAAGTTGGGGCGGCGGGCGCCACCGCCACCTACGGTGTCCAACTAGAGCTCTCTATTCTGCCGCTTTGCAATCACTCTCTTAGAGGGAGCGGCTGAAAACTACATTCCAGGCGCAGACTACAGAGCCCTACTGCTGCTGCAGAACAAGCCCTAGGGAGCGGGAAGAGTGGTTCTCCCCGGAAGAGGGGCTTGTCTGTGCTGGCTGTAGTCTGGCAGCGCCGCGTGTCAGGGTGGAATTCTAGGCCCAGAGACTGGTCGCGTGGCCCAAAGTGAAGACAGTTTACCAGGCCTGGAGTGCAAGGCCTTCCCTGTTTTCCTGTGAGGATCATGTTAAAACCTCGACTTCAGAGGCTATTTGGACCACACAGACGTGATGCCCATTCGTGGCTCCAGTAAAGGGACTCCCTAAAACGTCAGGGAGGGTGCGAAAAATCCGTGGGCCCTCGGTGACAGAGGCTGGAGAATTGGATTTAGGACAGATGCCCATTTGAGACCAGAGAGGTCCTATTCGTTCAGGTTGGCACTGAAAAGTCAGCCCTGTGTGTTTCCCGCTCGCTGGTGCCAAGCCACACCCGAGCACAGGAGCTGCGTTAAGTTGGTCTGCAAGCTTCTTAGCCTTCTTTATCCGTTACTGCCACAAAGGGTGTGACGGGAGTGAAGCCCCGCACCGTTCGTTTGAATTTACAGTACCAGCCTCGACTTTAATTGTACTCGGTAAATTGTTGCGTGCCTATGTGCTGGGCACTGTTCTAAACCCATTTGCTCACTTGCTTAGTTAAATCAAATTTCTCAATTATGTTAGTACTTCCATTATCCTCGTTTTTACGGATAGGTAAATTAGGCTAAGGCAAGTTAAATAAACTTGGCGACAGACGCGACGTAAGTGGAATTGGGAAGAGATCACTTCTCTCTCCTCTCTCTCTCTCTCCCTCCCTCCCTCCAGCCCAGGTTACCACAGTAATAACGAAACAACTACTTCTGCCAAGTCTTACTAAGATTCCTGCAGCCGACAAAGCTGAATTAAAGGAGCGCTAGGGTCGCTTAAACCACTCAAGTTACTCAGTTTAGGGGGCATCGAGCTCCTTGGCCCTGGCGCTGGGAGATCGGAGCTTAGCGGGTCAGCCAACGCAGGTGGTCCCGCAGATAAAGCAGAGCTGTTTAGCAATTACCCCCGGGGCGCGCTAATTGAGTCTGTCTGACACCAGCTTTTCTCTCTCCTCTGGCTTTGATTTACTGTTGGGGTCAGGTCTTTGCGTCCAATTGTACTGCAGGAACCCGGATTGTTTGAAGCGAGCGCTCAGGATGCCCGTGGCCACACAGCCCCAAAACCACACCCGAGTTTTCTATCTTTTCTTGGATGTCATTTAACTTTTTTTCCCATGTAGCCCAGGGTGGCCTCGGATTTGCTATGCATCCAAGGATTGGCATAGGACATTTGATCTTCCTTTCTCCACCACTCTAGGGCTGGGATTTCAGGCAAATCAGGTTTTGTGCGTGGCTGGAGGTGGAACCCTGGGCTTTGCTCGTGAACACCGTCTATGCTTAAGTTCTTAATACCTTTACTTTGCTCGAGGAGGTTGAGAGTCGCCTTTCTGTTTGGCTGCTCCTGAGAATTTTTCCTAGGCAACTGGGAGATTTGGCGATTTATTTGGGGGCAAGTGCTGGGGGAATAGGGTGAGGCATGCCAAGGAACGGTGGGGAAAAAGGGGAAAGAGAAATTAGGGAGGAGGAAATCATAACAATAGGTGGGATTCTGAAGCGTTTCTTACAGAGTGGGCGGAGTTGACGCAACTGTTTGGCTGGGCCATAAATTAATAGATTTATCCCCCAATCAGGGAGAAGCCATTAAGGTTTTCTTGGCTTCGTCTGTGGGAAAATAATTCCTTTGATTAAGTTGCCCCAGAAGACCCCGTGAAACCCTCACTCCTTGGCCTTGAGAGGCCTCCCCTTTCCTGCCTGCAGGAAGGAGAGCAAAGACGACTCTAGGGAGAAGAGTCCAGCAGTTTGGATTTCTATTTCTCAGTTTGATTTCCTCCCTCGGGGATTCGGGGACTCAGTGGCCTGAGTCTCTGTGGCCAGCCCAGCCGCTATCACTACTTTCCCTCCTGCCAGCGGACTGCAAGGACCCAGAGTGAGCCCTTGGTCTCTGTGTCCCAGCATGCCAAGAAGCTGACACTGGCGAACCAGGGCAGTGTAGCAAAAGTAGAAAAAGTGGAAGAAGGCATCTCCTACAGGTAGCCTGACAGACTCCTCCAGAGCTTGGGGTAGAAAAGCTCTGTCAGGCTCCCAAGACTTACAGTGTGGTCCCCGGCCCCTGGCCCCTGAAGTATCCTTTCAGAAGATCCCTGAGGTCAAAACTATTTTCACAATAAAAGGTTATTGCCTTCTCCACAAGTCTCCCAGGGGCCACATTTGTAGCGATGACATCATAATATGTGCATTTAAAATGTTTTACAAATGTTTCAGTTTTTTTATTTTACATCAGTAAAATGCTTTCCAAAAATATGTTTCCATGTTGCCCTGTACCTGTTGTAGGACTGTTCACATTCACTTTAACACGAAATGAAAAATAGATTTTGTCAACTATGGCTGCCATATTTGAATTCCTCCACAGCCTGGTGCTGTTAGATGGTGTGGGGGGGAGACACACATAGACTTTGCTATCACAGAGTTCGACTGTTCACAGCTAATGTATAAAAGTAGATACAATCACACAGACAAACACACTGGGTACAATCTCATACTGGGAGGCAGAGGTAGTAGATCTGGGCTACATTGTTAAGTCTGAGACTAATCTGGGCTACCCGAGACTGTTTCAAACAAGCATATCATGATAACAATGACAGAAACAACCACTTCTTAGCAGCCTCTGTAACTTTTGAGATCAGGGAAGTCTGAGACCCCCCCCACTTGAGAGTCTCCTTCCAGTGCAGGAAAGGCTGTGTGGATGGTTCTGCACGTTCCATCTTTGTAATCCTGGACTGTTGTGTTACTTTGCATTGTAAGCTTCAGTCCAATTTTGTTATTGTTTTGCTTTTACATTTTTTAAAATTGAAAATAAATCTTTTTCATACAGTATATTCTGATCACAATTTCTCCTCCCACCTCTCCTTCTAGGTCCTCCCCCCCCCACTAATCCCGCTCGACCCACCCACCTCTATCACTTTTTAGAAAACAAAAACTCCAAACAAACCAGAATAGAACAAAACAAAGAAAACAATGTAGAAAAAGTATGAGAAACACGCACACATGCAGAGATAAATGTCCACACAGAAAACCCATACAAACATAACATCTGAACCATACATATAAGCAAAAAACCAGTAAGGTTAAAAAAAAATCTTCAAAAATGCCATTTTTTTTGTTTGTTTGCTTTGGAGGGGCGTTGGGCATGGGGCCTACCCTTGAGTGTGGTTTGTCTACCCAGTGAGATGCCACTGGAGAAAGCCAATTTCTCCTTTTCCAGAGTTTGTCAGTTGGGGATAACCAAGCTTTGGTAAATACGAGCAAAATAGGGGGCTGGAGAAAGAGATTAGTGGTTAAGAGCACTTACTTCTTACTTCTCTTCCCAAGACCCAAGTTTAGTGCCCAGAACCCATGTCAGACAATTTACAGCTCCAGGGTACCCAGTGTTCTCTTCTGGCCCCCAGGGCACTGCACTCATACCTACACATAAACTCATCACAGAATTATAAAACCTCTAAAAATGAGAAAGTAGGAATGGTATTAATAACAATACTATCTTCTTTAGGGTTGTTGTGAGGGACGCAATAAGGAGAGCACTAACCATCCCTTTGTTAAACAGTAACCAGTTCTTTGAAACCCTTCCTCTATTTACATTGGCTGTCACTACACACATAAAGGGTGACACAGGGTGTAAGCCTGTAGTTCAGTGTTGTTAAGGGAGTCAGTCGTGTTATAGTATAATAATATTCAGAACATTTTTTTCTTTTCTTTTTTGTTTTTCGAGACAGGATTTTTCAGAAGCTAGGGAACCAGTCCCGGAATTCACTCTGTAGAGCAGGCTGGCCTCAAACTCACAGAGATCTGCTTGCCTCTGCCTCATGAGTTCTGGGATTAAAGGCCCGCACCACCACTGCCCAGCTCAGAACATTTTTATTTGACAAAGCTCGAACTCTCTACCATTAAAAACCTCCCCACAAGCCAGTTGTGGTGGTGCCATGGTGTGGTGTTACACAGGGGCAGACAGATGTCTGAGTTTGAGGCCAGCTTGGTTTACAAAGTGAGTTCCAGGACAGCCAGCTCTGTTACATAGAAAAATTCTGTCTCAAAAACAAAAACAAAACAAAACAAAAACCCAAAACCAGTCAACCAATCAAACAAAACCACCCATATCTGAGGCTCATGAGGCCCCACCCCTCACAGATGGACTATGAGTGGTTGATGGGTGCTGGGGAAGGGGAAGTAATTTTCTTGAGTAGGTAGCCACTGAGAAGTTGCTGGTAAATAGTTCTCCACTCATATCCAGGCCAGCAGCCACATTTAAACTCAATGGGGAGGCATCAAAATGGAGTCTTAGAGAGAAGAAGAAGGGCTTGAGAGAGTATGGGGGGAGGAGAGGGTAAAGGAGGTGAAAATGCTTCTAATTCAGAATACAGGTGAATAAAATTGTCAAAGAATGAAAAAGCAAAACGAAAACTTCCCCACAAATAATATTTTTATATCAATGGAAATCAAACCCCATGCTTTGGATCAGAAAGCTTTTCTTAAGAACTAACCATCCTGCCGGGTGGTGGCGCACGCCTTTAATCCCAGCACTCAGGAGGCAGAGGCAGGGGGATCTCTGTGAGTTTGAAGCTTCTTCTACAAGAGCTAGTTCCAGAACAGGTACCAAAGCTACAGAGAATCCCTGTCTCAAAAAAAACTAAAATCAAAACCAACCAACCAACCAAACCAAAAACCAAAAACAACAACAAAAAACCTAACCATCCTGGTGGAGAATCAAAGTCAGCACTCACATGGCAGCTCACAACTCCAGTTAACCCTCACAACAATGTACACTGAATAAAATAAAAAAATTTAAAAAAGAATCAAAATCAGTCTCTCAAAGTAGCTGGAGTAGTTGGGAAAGAACAGCCAGATGCTGATGATGTAACCAGGTCTCATCCCTTCCCTGAAGCTCTGGGCAGCCCCTTAGGTGGCTTCTCCATGGCCCCTAATCCTGGTCTAGGGAGGAGATGGTGGTTGATGAGATGGGTCACTGTATGGTGCACAAATGCCTGTAACTCCTGCTCAAGGGGATTCTACACCCTCTTCTGGCTTCTAAGGCATGCATATGCCTGTGCATATAATCCCCTCCCCCACATACACAAAATTAAAAATTAAATAAAAATATTAGAAAAATACAATGGCTGTAGTGCCTTTAGATGCAATCTAAGAGGGTGCAGCCAGCAAAGGAAAGTTATTAGGTCACATGACTGGAGACTCAGTGGTGAAGGAAGGGTCTTATCCCATGCTTCTCCCTGCATCTTTCTACACTCAGTCTAGTCTCCGTACTGCTGCCAAGACTCCATTCCTGTGTGCGTTAAACCAGCTAAAATACAAACTAGCTGTTACTGGAGTTCCTAGTAAGAGGTTTGATTATACAGATGAAGGCCAATCTTTGCTTTAGTGTTAGCTGAATTTGCTTCTTCACTCCTGTCCACAGAGATTCCCCAAATGACACCGAGGGAATTTGGCAAGAGGAAAAGGGGATGGAAACAGAAGATGAAGCTCAGGATCCTACTACTGTACATTTCTTCAATTAGGGCACAGGTGTGTTATTCTATTTTCCCTTACAAACACCCCTGCCAGTTTTTCAAAAAGCTGTATGCTGAATGAACAGTGATAACCACCCTGGATCCCATCTGGATGGGCATGTGGTTGATGACATCCTTCCAGTCTTGAGATGGGCCTTAATTTTATGCCATAGACTCTGTTCCTTTTACATGCCATATTCATCTTGGGTATTTGTTAGAATCCAGGTCTTATTACTCTCCTACTAGATTCTGATTTTATAGATCTTGGAGGAGGTGGGGACTGGGTATCTGGATGGCTTACAAGTATCCGAGTCATAATTCAATTCAATGGGGGGCATCAAAATGGGGGGTTTTGTTGAGAAGAATGACTTGAGGGAGACAGAGAGAGTAGAGAGAGTAGAGGGAGAGAGAGGGAGGGACTAGTTTAGGAGATAGTAAAGTAGCTGTGGGAGGGAGTAGTTTAGTGGGAGGGACTAGTTCAGGAGATAGTAAAGTAGCTTTGGGAGGGAGTAGTTTAGTGGGAGGGACTAGTTTAGGAGATAGTAAAGTAGCTGTGGGAGGGAGTAGTTTAGTGGGAGGGACTAGTTTAGGAGATAATAAAGTAGCTGTGGGAGGAAGTAGTTTAGTGGGAGAGACTAGTTTAGGAGATAGTAAAGTAGCTGTAGTGATAAATGAGAAAAGTCCCCACAGGCTCAGGGATTTGAACATGTGGTTCCCAGTAGGTGGTGCTGTTTGGGGAGGTTATGGAACTTTTAGATGGTGCAGTCTGGCTGGAGGAAATACGTCACTGAGGATGGGCTTTGAGAGTTCAGAGCCCCACTCCACTGTCGGCTCTCTCTGCCATGTGTTTGCAGTTGAAGATCTGATTCCTCTCGGCTTTCTGCTTCCAGGTTACCATGTGTTGTCATGGCAACAGAGAACTAACACTAACTCCTCTGCTTTGGCTGCTGGAGAGATTGAGAATCCTAACTGCTGGGTGAACCCCTGCACATGCCCAGGGGTAAGGCATGGATTTGGGGTCCTAATATCAATTTTGACTTTGCATTCTCTCTCTTCCTTCTACCCACCCTTCTTCTTTCCTTCTTTCCTTGCTCCCACCTCTCTTTTGTTTTATCATGCATCTTTGTGTCCTCATGTGAGTCCCACTGAGGCCAGAAGAGGGCATCCAGTCACCTGGAACTGTGGCTACAGGTGGCTGTGAGCTATTTGATGTGGGTGCTGAGAACTGAACTCAGGTCCTCTGTAGGAACAGTGCTTGGTTTTTAACCACAGGGCTATCTCTCCAGTCCCAGGTCTCTCCTGCCCTTCCTGTCTGCTCTCTCATTTTCTTTCTGTTTCTGTGGTACAGGGTCTCCTATGGCTCAGGCTGGCTTGGAACTCACTTTGTAGCCAAGGCTGGCCTTGAATTCTACATCCCAAAGGCTGGGCTTGAAGGCATGTGCCACCATGCTCATTTTCTCATTTTCTTCTCCTCACTGGGCACATTTTATTGTACCATATAAGCATTAGGTCACAAATTCTGCCTGCAAACAAAGTAGAATGTAATAGATACAATTCTGGCAGGAAGCGGGAGATGCATTCTGTGGGTCATTTTGAAGATCCTTTGATGGACTATTTCTGGAAGTGCAGAATCCACCAGAGATGTTTCCAGTAGTAATAGCAGGCTGGGGAGGGGTATTGGTTTCTTTCTTAGACTACTGTCCTAAATTAGCATCGACCTAGTGACTTAAAACTTTGTAACTTTATTTGCTCAGCATTTGGGAGGCCAGAAGTCTGAAATGAGTTCCTCAGGGTGAAGACACAGTGTTGACAGGGACAGATCCTTCTGAATGTCCCAAGGGGAGAAAGGTACTGTGTAGCCTCAGGTTGCTGCTGGAATTTCTTGGTTTATGTTCTTGTCATTCCAATCTTGGTTCCTTTGGTGACTTCTGTTCTGCATCAAAGTTTCTTCTGTTTTCTTCTTTTGTGTGTGTGTACATATGTGCATATATGTGCACACAGAGGTCAGAAGTGAACATTGGGTATTAGCTTTAGGAACTATTTACCTTATATTATTATTTATTATTAATTTTTGTTATGGATGTGGTATATGTGTGCATGGTGTATGCTTGTGTGTGTGTGTGTCTGTGTGCATGCACACATGAGTGTGTTCTTTCAGGTGTCAGAGGAAGCCTTTGGTGTGCTGTTCAGTTACTCTCTATAGTATTCTCTTGAGACAGGGTATCTCACTGAACCCAGAGATGCACCAGCAACCAGTAAACTGCAGTGACCCTCCTGTCTCCATGCCTCAGAGTGCTGTGGTTACAGCCACCACATCTAGATTTTTAGTTTTTATTTTTTTAATGTGGATACTTGGGGTGTAAATTCAAGTACTCGTGTTTGCATAGCAACTTATCTTACCCACTGAGCCATGTTTCCAGTCTTCTTCTTATGGAGACAAGGTCTCTCACTGACCTGGGGTTTGCCAATTAGGACAGGCTGGCCAGCTGACAAGCCTCAAAGACCCTCTACTTCTGCCTCCCCAGTGCTGGGGTTACAGGTGTGTCCCAGCACACTTGGCTTTCTAACATGCATTCTGAGACCCAAACTTAGGCCCTCACACTTGCGGAGCGGGCATTTTGCCCATTATCTCATCAGACAGGCCCATGCTGTCTGTAAGTAGGTTTGTAGTTTCATTTAGCACTGATACACGAATCCGGCATCAGCTCCTACCTCAGGATCTTAAACTTAATTACATCCGCACTGTCCTTAGCCATAGAAGATTACTGGGATGAGGAATATGTTAATTAGTTTTGTCAACTTGACCCAAACTAGACACACCTCAGAAGGGGGAGTCTCAGTTGAGAAGGTGCCTCCATCAGGTGGGCCTGTGAGCAAGCCTGTGGGGCATTTTCTTAATTGTTGATTGATGGGGGAGGGCCCAGCCTATTGTGGGTGGTGCCCATGCCTGTGTGGGTGAACTTGAATTATATAAAGAAGGTAGCTGAACAGGCCAGAGGGAAGATTAGTAAGCAGCATTTTCCATGGTCTCTGCTTCAGTTCCTGCCTTCAGGTTCCTGCTTGAGTTCCTGACCTAGCTGTCCTTGGAGATGTCCTGTAACTTATAGGCCAAGCAAACTCTGCTGTGGGATAATGCTCTTGCACACTGTAAAGATTTGTCACTTGTATTAGTTTAATAAAATGCTGATTGGCCAATAGCCAGGCAGGAAGTATAGGTGGGGCGACCAGAACAGGACAATTCTGGGAAGAGGAAAGGCAGAGATGCAGTCACCAGCCGGAAGCAGAGGAAACAAGATGAGAATGCTATACTGAGAAAAGGTACTAAGCCATGTGGCTAAACATAGATAAGAATTATGGGTTAATTTAAGTTGTAAAAGCTAGTTAATAATAAGCCTGAGCTAATAGGCCAAACAGTTTATAATTAACATAAGCCTTTGTGTGTTTCTTTGGGACTGAATGGCTGCAAGACCAGATGGGACAGGAACCTCAAGCCATTTTTGGTCAGTGTTTATCACAGCAACAGACATCAAACTAGGACAATGGATGCTTGTCTTTGGGGACTGTTACTCAGCTTGCCATTTGAAGTATAGGGCTGTAGTAGCCCACAGTTGAGGGTAGAGGGCAACTGTCATAACGCAGAGGAAAGAGGGAGAATCCCTGATCTCTTGTTCCAGTCTCCGACCAGCGAACCTCAACAACTACAGATGAAGACGAGGCCTATTGAAGTTATTCTTCTGGGTACCAAGCAAGGTAGAAAAGAGCAGAGAATGGATGTGGGGGAAATCAGTGAGCAGGCAGGCATCAATACCAGCTGCTGCTAAGTACTGGGCATGACTGCAGCCCGTGACATGAGCAGCGTTTCTCAAGGTAGGTTCTGTGCTCCTGTTGCTTCAGGTTTTCATGCACCCTTAGGCTTCCTCCATTCGTCCAGTTAAGAAGAGATGGGAGGAGAGATGGAGACACATTTCAGTCCAGGCTTTGGATTTCTCTTTATCATCCTCGATGGTCTAGCCTGAAGTGGAGAAGAGCTTCTTGGCTGGCTTGAAAGGGACTAAAGAGTGAGGGGTCCCTAAGTGACGCAGCGATCTCCATCTGAAATCAACACCAGCCCTGGGTCCCCATGAAAAGGTTACAGTTCCAGGCAATTTCACACCCCCTGACTCCCATCTCATCTTCAGCTGCCCCACGCTGTTCTGTTCTTGAGACTTGCATTGGAATTTTAATACCTTGCACAGCCTAGCTGTCATTTCTACAGCGATAGTTAAAACCATGCTTGGATCAACAAGAGACAGGAATCTGGCTGGGTAGGTGAGTGAGCTTACTGGGCTGCTGTACCCCCAGCAACCCACAATGCCTCAGACTTTCTTCCTTCTTACCAGGTGTTCTTCTTTCTCTATCCCTAGGGCCACCTATCAGCCAGGCCCACAGCTCTTCATCCCCCACCTCTCTCCCCAGCTTCTCTCTTTAGTTGAGTCTTGAGTGTCTTTTCCTAGCAAAATGGCTGAGCTTGACCTCAGGTGTTTTGGGAAATACCCGTGTCCAAATTCTTACCTTCTAATGATGGCTCCGACATATTATTTTATTGACATTTGAAACTAAAGACAAAACCAGCTGCTTCTGGAGGGAGGTGGGAAGCGAAACATGAAAAGAATCTTCCATATAACCACTGCTCTCACCCCGCCCAAACCCAAACCAATAAAACGAGTCTAGCCAATAATTCACCCTCTGTGCCTCCTGTTGCCTGTGCCTAAAGACTGCAGAGGCCGCACAGCAGGGACTCCTCATTGCTGAGGAATTTATCATCAGGAGTTTTATTAGTTTTAATGTAGCCAACAGGGGCTTCTGAGAGTCTTCTTTCTTCCTGAGGGCCATTTTCCCTCTGAGGAAAATGATCTACAGAACTAACGCCTAACTGCCTTTGGAAATCAGTGTGGCTTGGTTGCATGGCATACCTTGCACAAATGCCATCACGGGAGAAAGATCCCACAGTCTGCAAGAATTTGTCACTTGTACCTTTCTTTGAGAAATGCCTTGGGGCTTAAAGCATAGCGACTCTAATTATTGTAATAATCCCCCAAAGGGGGAGACTCATTTGTCATGGTTGAAATGATTTCTTTTTTTTCTTTTTTAGTGGGAAAGCTTTAAAAATGTCTTGTTTGGACCCAGATTGTCATCCATTAATTGGTAATTTAAGCAAGTTACTTAAAGCCAGGCAATTAGGTTAATGAGAGCACCGGCCGTTTGAAGTTGAGCAGGCATGGAGATGAGCTCAGTGCTCTTTGGAAAGACATTCAATCAATTTGGTGTGAAAGGCAGAGGGGCACAGCCTTCTCCTACAGTTTCAGGCAAAGATCGCGCACAGTCAGATTTCTCTTGAAGCATGGAAATTACAATGGTGGGCCCCTCAGGCATCCTGGCCGTCACCCTACCATCGAGGAAGAAGCAACAGCTGTCCCAGCTCCATCACTGGGAAAGATGACATGCCTGGATTAGGCCTTGCACAGAGGCCAGGGACTCTTGAAGAAGCCAGGCAGACATAACAGACACACAGACACACAGACCACATTGAACAGGGACAGATGGGATGGCTGATGAATGGGTTGAAATGGTAGAGGTCCCTACAGGGGGAACCTGCTGGGCTTACCTGGAGCTGTTCCATGGGGGGGACAATTTCAGAGTAGCCAGGCTGCCTTTAGACGTTAGTCAGAGGTATTCATAGTGCTGCCAGTCACCCTTCAAAGGCCAGTGTCAAATGTCTCCATGAAATAGTTTCCTGCTTACCCAGACACAGCCATCAGCCATCTTGTTGATAAATGACTCGCGTTGAATTGATAGAGTGGGGACCAGGCTTGGCCAGACCCGTGTTCATAAGGCGAGAGTAAGTATTTCATTCGCGGGCGGTGCAGCAGAGTCTATATGCACAGACTCGCACGGTCAAGGTCTATTTTTGAAGGCAGTCATCTGGAAATGGGGCCTGGAGGTGGCAAAAGATGGGGGCAATTGATGAGGGCTCCACAGGACTGAGCTCTGTCATGCAGGCCAGCCTTAGCCAAATTCACTTATGGAGGACATCCATCACTACTTATGAAAGTAACATATCAGAAACTGTAGATCTGGCAGTGGTATGCAAGAGATAAATGATCTAACCATTTAGGATGTCTCCTAGCAGAAATAAACTGCTTTGGTCAACCTGGGTTGGAGGTAAAAAAGTACATCCCTTTGAGCAACGCATAACGAGCGTATACATCCTTGTGTTTAAGGGAACTATTATTGCTATTCAAAACAAGCTTGATTTTGAAGTCTGCTGTTGGGATGTTCTCGAGTCTGTGCCTGTTGGTGCCAGCTCTCTTGCATTTCAGAATAGATGTATTCTCTGGAAGGCTGTATCATATACCATGTAGATGTGGGGGCATAGAATTCTCTTTCATCATGCAGACAGAAGGAGGGGCAGAGAGAAATTTTGATTTTTTAGCATGTTTATAGAGTTCCATCAAAAGAGCCTCATGCCAGGCTTCTGCGTAGGGGGAATCTTACACTGTTTTATAGACTGTACTAGAAATGCTCTACTGACCAAGCCTGCATTGCTGGGTACTCCCTCTTCCCTCTTCAAATTGTATGTGTTTTTTTCTTTTGTATTCCTGTGGTTTTTTGGGTGTCCCAGTGGGTATCTGCATTCTGAGAAGGGTTAGTAAGTCATGTTCCCCCTTTTTTTTGTTGTTAGAAAAAAAAATCAGTGAGTTGTCCCTTTCATTTCAAGTTACTGAGTTTATTATATAATCATGTGCTATCTTGGTCTGTCCTGGAATGCTTGCTATTTAAAGTGCCCAGTTGAGTTGTGGAGGCTGTCATTCACACAGTCTCACACTCAGAGTGGGGTGAGGTGTATGCTGTATCTAGGGGTTCTATAATTCCAGAGCAGGTACAGATGGAATGGCCAAGGTTAGCCCTGAGCAACACCTTACCAGATAGCACTGTATTCAACAATTGGCCCAGCCAGACATGTCAGAGCCAAGACAGACACCTCCTCTTTCAAGTTGCTTTATTTCTAGGCTGCTTAGAACCATTAGGACTAGGATTTGGGGTATTTCACTATGTTTATATTATAAGCCATTCATACATGTTGATTACATGTGGTCTCAAGGACCACAAAAGTTGATAAAATAGTTTGTGTGACCTCAGAGAACTTTAGCAGACCCTGAGGCAGGTTAGAGGCAGGAAGTCATGATATAAAGTACCAGCACATCCTATGAAGCTGGTTTTGGTCACAGTGTTTTGTCACAGCAAGAGAGAAGCAAGTGAGCACACAAATGCCTCTGTTTTCATTTTATAGTTGAGGAAACTGACTGTGGAGTGTGGGAAATAAATCCAAACATACCAACCTTCATGACAAAGCTGGAGTTGCAATCAGGCCCAAGCCCTTTAGATTTGTGTTGAAGAGGAAGGCAACGCATATTATTCTGTGTGACTAAAGACGGCAAAGAACTCAGCCATCATTTCAGAGATACTGACCTAGCACCATCTCAGCCATAATTTAGTATCTTCCTCACTGACTATTGGCTTGTAATCATTAAGAGATTTATATATTTGAAAATCCATACCAGAAAGCTCCTGGAAGAAAAAAAAATGACATTTTAAGCATCATGCATTCAGCAATATATCTATATTTTCCAACTCACAAGTTCTTCGTAATTTTTATGTTTGACTAATTTTCCATATTGATTTACTTTGAGGGAGAAATTAATCTTTTTCTTCCAATGGCTTGGAATCTGGGATCTGGGCTATCGAGCTAGCCTGTTTCTGGATATTTTTTAAAGTGTGTCTTTTCTCTCCTCTAATGTCCCATATGGGACACTGACGTGAAGATTGTTTGCCCCTCTTCTACACTCTGTCTGGTTACTTGGCAATTGAGTGACTTCACTCAGCTCATTCAACAAACATGGAGATGGGTAAACATGGGGTTCTGCCTTGTTGGGGGTTTGCTCATGCCATTGCTTCCTCCATCAGAATGCTCAAGCTGAGTGTAGTGGCGCTCTCTTCTCTACAGATAATTGTGTGGATATTTTACACGGGTTTCCCTCACCCAGTTTGTTTGACTTCGTTTCCATGGACAGACTATTTCTCTTGGAAAGACCACCCTCAAATCTGGGGTCCTACTTTAAACAGGGAGGTGAGCTGTTCATGCTACCCTCCTTTGTAGCCACATCCTTCATCTTGCAGCAGAGTCTGTTGTCCAGTGTTTTTCGTCTTTTGGTGAGTGGCAAGTCTCTGGCCTTTTTCATGAAGACTTCTGAGGGGATCAAGGAGAATCAATAGCCACACTTAAGCGCTGTGCTGACTACAGGCCAGGAGCCTGATCTTCATTCTCCAGGGGCTCTGCACAGTGGAGTGGAGGAAGCGGAAGTAGAGAGCAGGTCATGACACTGTCAGTGGGCGCCATGAGATGGGGGCCATGGGTGAATGTGTATGTCACCGAACACCGGGGCTTCTGCCTGGGCTGTGGGGAAGCAGGCAGGACAATGGCAGCCTGAGAGAGAAACATGAGTGCTAGGCCTCAGAGGATGGGGAACATTACTGACAAGGTACATAAAATGGGGGAAGGGTTTAGGCTGCTTGGGGAGTTTGAATAAAACCTGGGGGTTGGCCTGGATCTTTTTGTCACGAGAAAGGGTGGGGCAAAAGTAGATGTAGATTATAAATTTGTTTTATTTTCTCTCAAAAGGAGTTAGACCATTCTACAGTAAGACATCAATCAGAAAGGAAATATTGAGCATGAAATAGCTGGGGTTTCAGGTACCCCTGGTTGGTTCTTGGCACAATGTTAAGGGGAACAATTTCAGTTGATGAAACACTGGAGACTAATTTGGCAGTTCTGACTGAACTACAACTTCCTTCTTGACAAAACTTCTCCCCAAGACTCGTGTCTGACTATTCAGCCATGATAGGTTCTTACTGCTCTCTTAGGAAAGATGTGAAAGTGCCAGCGAGAGTACCATTCTGTAGCTGAGGGGAAACTGAGGGCACCACTGTCCTTCTGCAAGAGCACAGAACTCCCTCAGAGACATCAGAGCTAGGGCTTGGGGCTGTGAGGGTCCCTGAGAACCAGGGTGCAAAAAGTGGACATGCTAGTGAAATCGGGTCTGTCTATACTTCCTTCCTTCTTTCCATGCTAGTGAAGCCGGGTCTGTCTATCCTTCCTTCCTTCCTTCCTTCCTTCCTTTTTCCCTTCTTCCCTCCCTCCCTCTCTTCCTTCTCTCTTCCTCCCTCACTTGTTTTCTTCCTCTCTTCCTTCTCTCTCTCTCTTTCCCTCCCTCCCTTTCTTCCTTCCTTCTGCTCTCTTTCCTTCCTTCCTTTCATTCTTTCTTTTGAGAGAAGGTGGTTTAGCTACACAGCCCAGGCTGACCTTGAAATGGCATTCCTATTGTCTCAGCTTCCAGTGCTAGGATGGCAGGTCTGTGGTGCTCCACCATCTCCCTCTGAGGGTTTTTGTGAGGTTGTACCAGCATGTCTGCACAGGACATCGGAGGGAAAAAAGTTTTGTTTTTTTTTTTTTAAAAATCAGTTTTATGAAAAAGAAAGGTTATTGATGATGCACTGAGAGTATGAATTTAAACATTTTATTTCTAGGGGCTGGAGAGATGGCTCAGAGGTTAAGAGCATTGCCTGCTTTTCCAAAGGTCCTGAGTTCAATTCCCAGCAACCACATGGTGGCTCACAACCATCTGTAATGGGGTCTAGTGCCCTCTTCTGCCCTGCAGGCATACACACAGACAGAATATTGTATACATAATAAATAAATAAATATTTAAAAAACATTTTATTTCTATTATTGATTTTATTATATATATATGATGTTATAATGTATGTGACTGGCATGTTCACATGCTGTGGACTGTGTGTGGAAGTCAGAGGACAACTTTCAGGAGTTATTTTCCTTCCACCGCCTTGAAGGAGGATCCCTCTTGTTTTTGTTCCCATGTGTTTTCTTGGCTAGCTAGCCCATGTGTTTCTGGTGACTCTGCATTCTCCCGTCTTGAAGTAGGAATGCTGGGATTACAGATGTGTGCTGCCACAGTTGACATTATTATGAGACCATTTATTTATTTATTTGTGTGTATCATCATGTACAAGTGGGGGTCAGATGACAATGTGTAGGGATTATTTGTCTCCTCCCAATACTACTGGGGTTAAACTCAGGTCATCAAGCTTGGCAGCGCTTATTTTATTTACTCACTGAGCCTCTCCCTGGCCACTTCTGGCTTTTTTACATGAGGTTTGGCTCTTGAACTCAAGTGGACGAACTTTCAAGGCAGGTGCTTTCACTCACTGAGCCACCTTGTCGGCTGAAGAGTGCTGCTGACAGCTGTCCGAGGAGTATGTGAGTAGGTGCCAATGCTGTACTGCGACTGGAAGTCCTCTTGCGTCACCAGGCTTATGACAGTAGGACAAGATAAAGTCTGCTTATTTTTTTTCAGACACAGAATAGTTGGTTTTGATTATAAAAACTCTGCATGTAGTGATGGGAATGTTGGAGAGCGCAGAGTGGCGTTTATTGTGCCATGCTTGAATTACTTCCTGCCTCCTTTGTGTTGCTTCTTCATATCCACCACAGGGGGGCGTTTGCTGGAAGATTTGCTCTGTGAGAGCGTTGGGCAGATAAGTTGTTATTGGCAACAGAAGGTTAATTCCTCTATTTTTTTTTTTTAAGTTGGAGTGTTAGGGATCAAACCCAGGAAGGACCTTCGGTGTGGCACACAGATACCTTATCACTGGGCTGTATCTCCATCCAATAGTTTTCTGAGGCAAGGACATACATACTCCATAGTCCACACTGGCCTGGACCTCACAATCCCCCGACTCCTGTGAAATTCCTAAGTGCTGAGATAATAACTGTCAGCTACCATGCCTGGCTGGGTTAATTTGTTCTGCAGTTCTCCTATGTAGTGTCGCAATAGGCACTTTTACAGATAAATCTTTGTATTCCTCTTAGAAGTGTAGCCTTAGGGTGGATTCTCCAAAATAAGGTGATGTATTGGCTCAAAGGTTTCTTTGGGTTTCTGTGAGATTTTCTTCTCTAACTGGAGATTATGTTGATTGTCAATTTGCTGGGGTTGAGAAGCACCCAGGAGATGTGAAGCTGGTTTCTGGGTACATTTGTGAGAACCTTCCCTAGAGGACCCTTTAAGGGGAGGATACCCATGGACTGTGGTTGTCCCTCTGAAAGCCTGGAGACCTGGATGGAGTGGAGGGGGAGAAGGACAAAGCCATTGAGCCAGGCATCAGTTTGCTCCTTCCATTCTGGCTGCCACAGTGTGAGGTGCCCTGCTCCATCTGGAGCTCACGCCCCATGAACTGTAAAAGGGGCACCCAGTATCTCCTTTCCTTTGGATGGTTTCTTCTAGGTGTGTGGTCAGGTGATGGGAAAGCTAGCGAGCACAAAGGAAACCCCATCTTCATTCTTCCTGTGGTTGGTGCTGAGGATTAATCTCAGACCCTCACCAGCACCGTCTCTGCCATTGAGGTACAGTCCCAGCTTCCTCGTTTTAGTTTGACCGTCTTTGTCATCAGTAGGGTTTCTGTATTTTTGTGTTGACTAATTGCTCAGTATTTTTTTTATTGGGTCAATGAAAAAGTTTTAAATGCATTTCTTTGATGGCTGGAGGTGTCGTTCAGCGGCAGACGTCTTGGCAGGTGTAAGGCTCTGGGGTCCATCTCCAACACTATAAAGTATCTCAATGTAGTAATGACTTAATTCACAGTAAGGCCCAGGCACTTGGAGAAACTTGGCTTCAGCAGGGTGGGCAGGGAGAGATGCTCAACCTGCAGGTACTGAACTTGATGATGTGGCTGCAACAAACCCAGGCACCTGCAGCCCCTTCCCTAATCTGTGAACTATAGTCTGCAATAAAACACAGCGGTCCGAAAGGAAAAGGAGCTCTTTTCAAAGCTTTAGTAGAGTGAGGGTCAATGAAGCCTAGAGTCATGAGCACGTGTGGGCGATCTGGCTCCATCTTTCGCGGGTTGTCTAGTTCATCATCATTGGCAAGGTACCAGTGCTTGCTCGGTCTTGTCGCGCTTTGCTTTTGTCGTTTCCTGGAGGGAGGATCTATTCCAGACTGGGTAGTGTTGTGGGTCAGAGGGATATTTTTCTCTGTTGTTCTGTTTGTCTCTTTCCCCCCAGACCATACTGTTTTAATCACCATGGGTTTGTAATGTGTTTTGAAACCAGGGTATATGATGGCTTCAGTTTCACTCTTTCCTGAGATTATTTTGATTGTTTAAGCTCGTTTGGGGTTTCTCATGAATTGCAGGTTATATTTTTTCCCACTCTTGTTAAAACAAATTAGAATTTTGATAGAAATGCATTTCGTCTGTGGATTGCTTTGGCTACAATGGCTGTTTTTTATTAATATTAAGTCCTTCAAAGTATGAAGAGATTTATCATTTAAAATTAATTTCAGTGATATGTTTTAGATTTCAGTTTATATTTTCTTTTGCTTTCTGGGTTGTTTATTCCTGGGGAACTCTTCCTTCCTTCCTTCCTTTCTTTTTTTCAGTGCTGGGGGTTAAATCCAGGTCACCATGCTTTAGGCAAGCTCTCTATCACTGAGCTACATCTCCAGCCCCTTTGCACCATTCAGATTTTGAGACAGGGTCTCTCTAGGTTGCCTGGCCTTGAGCTTTTGATCTTTCTGCCCCAGTCTTCCTGGTAGCTGTGATCACAGGTGTGCAGGCCACAGCCCTGTTTATCTCTGGGTGCTTTTTCTGCTGCATTTTTTCCCCCTGAACAATAGTTTGTATTTTAACTTTTAAATTTTATGTGTATGGTGTTTGTCTGTGTGTTTGTCTCTGCACCATGTGCATGCCTGGTGTTTATGGAGGCCAGAGGAGGTCATCAGATCCCATGGAACTGGTAATAGGCAATTGTGGGCCACCATGTGGGTACCAGGAACCATATCCTGATTCTCTGCAAGAATATTAAATGCTCTTAACATTCAGCCATCTCTCCAGCTCATCTTTACACTTTAAAAGACTTCTATAATCATTCACTTTGTTATATAGTTGCATGCCATTCATATGGAACTTAAGTGATCAGAACTCTTATTTCATTGTTTCAAATGATTATCTGAATATTCCTTTGTTTATGGAGGAATTCTCTCCCCCTCATTGATTGCAGATGTCACTCTCAGTGACTTTTTTGTAAGTAGAAAGATACCTTCATTGTCAACACGCATTGCTGTCTAATCAAGCTTTATGAAAAATATCATTGTTGGCGAGGTTTATAATACGTGAGACAGAAATAAGACAATAGGCAGAACCAAGTGACAGATTGAATGTTAATAATCACAAACTTGTTGTGGGAGGTCCTTCTGTATATATGTTGCTTTTATTGGTTAATGAATGAAGCTGTTTTGGCCAATGACTTAGCAGAGTAAAGCCAGGCAGAAAATCCGAGCAGAGATATATAGAGAGAGCATGCGGAGTCAGAGAGATGCCATGTAGCTGCTGAAGGAGACAGATGCCAAGCCTTACTGGTAGGTCACAACTTCTTGGTAAAATATAAAATAGTAGAAATGGGTTAATTTAATATGTAAGAGTTAGTTAATAAGAAGCCTGAGCTAATAGGCCAAACAGTATTGTAATTGATATAGTTTCTGTGTGATTATTTGGGTCTGGGAAGCTGGGAAATGAACGAGCTGTCTTAGTCTACACAACGTTCGTTTACTTTCCTGCTTTTGAGATGTTCACACTGAGCTCTATCTGTTAGGAGTATATTCTTTTTTTCTTTGTTTACTCTAGAAATTATTCATTTATTTATTTTTGGTACAGGGACTGAACTCAGGCCCTGTGTATGCCAAGCCAGTCCTCTGCTATGGAGGTATATTCTCAGTTCCTGGCAAATATTTATTCAGGGGCTTTTTCTGGTCCAAATCCCTGAAGGGACTCACACATAAATAAGGTATGGTGTCTGCCCTTGTGTTTTTCAGTAATGGGGGAAGAATATCAGCTTGGAATGATTGAGCTTCAGCAACTCCTTGGATAACTGGTTTTACCTATAAGTTGTTGATTGTCAGTTACAGGACTAATTCAGAAGCTTAAAGATTACAGTAATTGTTATTCTTTTTCATTTCTGCAGAAAAACTTCTTTTGCTACAGTGTTCACACCTTCACATACACACACAGATACATACATACAGATACACACAAACAGATACACACACAGATACATACATACACACAAACAGATACACACACAGATACACACACACATACACGATAACAAAAGCAAGGGGCAGCGGTCAATGCAGTGCAAGAGAATTTCCTCTTATTGTTGCCTTCCTTTTATCATGGAGGAAAATCTTCCTGGAAACTATTTACAGACCTCATCTCTCATCGCATAGATCAGAAATGAGTCACACACTTATCTTTAGATCAGATATTGGGCCCATTTCCAGAGACTGAGGCACCTCTGATTCACACCGAGCAAAATAATGGTTTGTGAATAAGGAAAGGGGGTCTGTAACTTTTAATTTTAGCTAATTTGTGTGTGTATATCTATATGTGTGTAACTGTGTGTGCACATCATTCTCTCTTGTATCAGTGCATATTTGTATCTCTCTCTGTGTGCCTATCTCTATGTATGTATCTACCTCTCTCTGCATATCTGCATGTGTATCTGTATGTGTCTATCTCTATGTGTATCTCTATGTGTGTATCTTCTGTATGTGCATGTATATGTATGTATCTGTGTGTGTCTGTATCTGTATGTGTATGCATCTGTGTGTGTCTGTATGTGTATGTGTCTGTAACTGTATGTGTATGCATCTGTGTGTGTCTGTATCTGTATATGTCT
>PVIU01017196.1:0-42707 GCA_004026605.1 Ondatra zibethicus
AAAAAAAAGAAAATGAAAAGGACATGACATGAAGATGGAGAGGTAGAGGGTGGTTCTTGGAGAAGTGTGGTGAATATGATCAAGATGTATGACATTCTCAAGAATTAATAAAATATTATACAAAAATACTATTGGTAGATATCATGGTGCTCCTATACAGCCTCAGCATTTGGGAGGGTGAGGCAGGAGGATTATGAGTTTGAAACTAGTCCTAGGTCATGTATTAAGACCTAAGACCTTAAACACATGCACACACACATACATACATACATACATACATGCATGCATACAAAACTTTCACTTTCTGTGTTAATCAGTCAACTGCCAATTCCAATTATGTCAGTTTCTTAGCATTAATCTAATTTTCACTCCTCTCTGGACCTATCTGTTCTGAGATGAGAGAATAGATTTTGGTCAGTGATTATTCCAATTTTGGTGGGAGTCTAAGACTCCCTTTAAAAGCTAAGAACAAACTTGAAAATTAATGAAATTTTTGTTTCTTTTTAATACTTTGGGTACAAACAATCAAGATATTTCCTTCAATCCTTGGCTTGCATTTTTAGTTTGAACAAAGCTTTCATTATTTCCTTTTTCCTTTTCTTCTCATCTTCACCCTGTACCCTCTTCCCATAGACACCCGCCCTGATTTATCGAATACTGGTTTTTGAGTAGCTGCCTATTATTAAAGACAAATAGCTGTTACTGCATACTCAACATCTCATCTATAATTCTAGATGACTTCATGCATCTTCTGAAGATGTCCCGAGACACCGGAAGCCCAGAAACTTCATCCTAAATCTGTACTGTTCAACTCAGTGAACATTAGCTTCACAGTACTACTTAAATTCAAATTAAATTACTTAAGATTATATTAAATTGAAATATTCTCAGCAACATTAGCTTCATTTCAAGTGCTTAATGGCCGTTTGTACATATTTAGTGGCTGCTGCTGTATTAGACAATGAAGAGAGAGACAATGTGCCTATCCATGTAGAAAGAATTGTTGGCTAAAACTGCTCCAAACCTACCACAAGAACTCCTAGGTCTCACACATGCTACAGCCGACAACAGTCAAGTTGCAATCCTGGCTCCTTCACAGCTAAGGAACTTGCTTCTCTGCTCCTTACAAGAGCTTTATTTTCACTGGTATTGTCATCAGAGACAGCGAGGGTCAGAGACTGTGCCCCAGCATCCTTCAAAAGCCCAGCTTGGGTACCCATCGTCAATCAATATTTAAAGAACCAAACTAACAGCAGAAAGCAGAAAAAGGAAGTCTATTTAATGTGGCCACATGGGGATGAAGGACAAAAAGTTCTGGTGACACCCCCACCAGCTCCACAAAGTCCATCTTTAAGGCCCTAACGTGAAATCTGGTTGTGAATAGGAGGCAGGAACTCTGCATTGTTAGGCAGTTCTGGCTAATGTGTGCTTCCACATATCACTGACCCATCATTTTCTTGGATTTACTCCTCTGTATGATGGTCTGAGAAGTCGCAAATCTTTTTCCTGGAGAAAAGGTTTCCTTTCACAGACCCAGGTTTTAGGTGTTTTTTCTTTTCCTAGTATGAGATTCCTGGAGACATTCTAATTTCTTGGGGTAATTTGTTTCAATAGTCTGACAGTCAAAGAGAGGCACACATGTATCTCTTTAGGATATCCCCATTCCTGCCAGGCAGGCTGCTTAAAGTATGGTTGATTCAAATCCATGTCTCAGCAAAATTAGAAATGCCTTCATGTCACAGATCTTCATGCAAACACAGTAGCCAATATCACCATCACCTGAGATTTTCACTTGTCATGAGCACTGATTATTAAAGTTTACCTGCCCTCTACCTTTTGGGTACATGGTAGAATTACACTTCTCTTCCATTCTTTGAAATTGGACAGAACTATGGGAATTACTTTGGCCAATAAAATCTTACTACAAGATAAATGACACTCTTCTAGAGAGAAGTCTTTCAAGCCAGCATACAATGTATCCAGACAGATCAGTCTTCTAAGCTTAGGGAAAAACCCTGAACCTTCTTTAGGTGCATGCTAGGGGCTTGAAGTGGACAGCTGTTTCTGTGGGAAAATTATAGCTGTTCTCAAACCTGGGCTAAGTTCTCAAGACTAGTCAGGGCAATTGATACTTAATCTACACAGTGGTTATCAGCTGTAATTCCATGCATTCTTCCACATACAGACTCCTTTCTGGACCCAACTCCCAGATTCTAGTCCAAAGTGTGGTGTTCTGGTGTTCTACTAGGCACAGCTATACAAGATATCTATCTGTCTGTCTGTCTATCTATCTATCTATCTATCTATCTATCTATCTATCTATCTATCTATCTATCTATCTATCAATCATATATTTGTCTATCTATCTATCTATCTATCTATCTATCTATCTATCTATCTATCTATCATCTATGTCTCTTTTGTTTCTTTATCTGTGTTCCTAGGGGTTATCTTTTGTACTATTAACCTTTTATTTATCAGATCATTGGTAAGCTTTGGCCAATATCCGATATTTTTTAAAATAATTTTAATGTATATACATATGTATGTATCAATGGGTTAGTGATCTGAGAGAAGTCTTTTAAGCCAGCATACAATGTATCCAGACAAATCAGTCTTCTAAGCTTAGGGAAAAACCCTGAACCTTCTTTAGGTGCATGCTAGGGGCTTGAAGTAGACAGCTTCAAGTGGATATATATTTGAGTACTATTACAAAGGACATGTATTCCTAGACATCAAATGAGGGCCACAAGCTTATCAAATCACTTTGTACCATTGCTGTTTCAGGTGCTGTTTTATTGCTGTGAAGAGACACCATGACAAGATAACTTACAATGAAAACATTTGATTTAATGTGCTTCTGTGCAGTTTCAGAGGGTTAGTCCAGGACTATCATGGAAAGGAACATGGTGACAGGCAGGCATGGCACTTGAGCAGTAGCAGAGATCTCACAACTGATCCACAAGTTTCAGGCAGAGAGAGAGCCTGGGCCTGGCATGGGCTTTTGAAACCTTAAAAGCACACCTGAAATGACATACCTGCTTCTCATGCATGCAAACAAATGATGAGTGTATGGGGGCCATTCTCATTTTTTAAAAAGAAAACAAATGATCTCTTTTCATTATACATACCAATCCAAGTTCCCACTCTCTCCCCTCCTCCCATTACCTTCACACACCCTCCCACCCCACCCCCATCCACTCCTCAGAGAGGATAAGGCACACTGCTTTGGGGAAGGTCCAAGGCCCTCCCTACTATATCTAGGATGTGCAAGGTATCCATCCATAGAGAATAGGTTCCTAAAAGCCAGTATAAGTCATAGGGATAAATCCTGGTGCCACTGCCAACCACATTCAGAGGGACTAGTTTGGTCCTATTCTTGATCCTTCCCAGTCTGGCTAGAGTTGGTGAGCTCCCACTAGCTCAGGTAAACTGTTTCAGTGGGTGTACCCATCATGGTCTTGACCCCTTTGCTCATATTCTCATTCCTCCCCCTCGTCAACTGGACTTTGGGAGCTCAGTCCACTGCTCTGATGCAGGTCTCTGCCTCTGTTTCCATCAGTTGCTAGATGAAGGTTCTATGATGATATTTAAGATATTCATCAGTCTGACTATAGGGCAAGGCTAGTTTGGTCCCCCACCTCTATTGTTTAGGGTCTTAGCTGGGGTCATCCTTCTGGATTTCTGGGAATCCACAATTCTCTAGAGCCAGGATTCTTGCTAGCCCCATTCTCATTTAAACTACCACAGCTGCTGATGGTGTTACCTATAACTGCATGACTAAGGTGAGCCCACCAAGAACCAATTTTTCTTTTGTAATTAACTACATTTGCATATTTTGGAAATATAAATATATTTACATGCTATCACTTCATCTCTTATCAATATTGGCTGCACACATAGAAATCTTCCTTTTCTCTTTATTCCAAATGCCCAGTTCTCAATTTTACACATATCACAATTTATTCTGCCAACCTCCTGAGTATAGACATTTAGGTCATTTTCAGTGAATAATAAAACACAAATATATTTCCTTATTGTTGAAGATGTACCTTCAGGGTACATTTCTAGAATGGACATTTCTGAGTTAAAAGGAAAATCCATATGTAATTTTGTTAGAGATTGCCAAATCCCTCAACATAAGGGTCGTGATGTTTATAGTTCCACCTGCAATATGTAAGGCTGCCTCTCAGCCTTGCCAACAGAATATGTTGCCAACCTTTTTAAAAAAATTTTTTTTTGTAGTTTGATGAAAAAGAAATGGTATGTCTGTTAATTTTACATGGATTCCTTGTACTACAGGTAAAAGTGAAATGGTTTCCTGTGGTTTACGATTTCCGCCTTTCCTTTTAGGCATCGTGTGTGTCTTTGGCTCATTACTCTATTAAGAATTTGCCACTTTCTCTCTCACTGAGGATGTGAGCTTCTCATTAAACAATACCAAATCTCTGTAGAAAAAAAAAGAATTTGCCACTTTTATTTTATTTACTTTTTGAGACAAGGTTATTTTTTATAGGCCAAGCTAGCTAGCCTTAAGCTAGCCATCCTCCTGCATCAGTAACCTGAGGGTTGGGATGTCAGGTGTGTGCCACAATACCCAGGCTTCCCTTTATTGAAAATTTTCAGATACATTGAGACAATATATTTGGATTTATGATGTATCTTACACATAGTTCACGCCACTCTCTACTTGCCACCTGACTTCATTTGCAGGGTTTTTATGATCTGTATGCATTTTCATATGGTTAAATTTATCTTTTACTTTTCCTTTGCCACCAGATTTTCACTCTTAGTTAGAAAGTTGTTTTCAGTACCAAGGAACAGATAAATTCTGTATTTCACACTTTTAGTTTTTACATGTAGATTGAGCTTATTTCTGTGTAGAATGGGAATGCGGACTTAGTTGTATCTTTTACCACATAATGAAAAAGACGCGGAAGTGAAAGGGGGCTGGTTGAGAGTATCTCAGGTGAGGGAAAAAATGAAAGGGGACAAAAATGATTAAAATTCATTATATAGAGGTGTACAACTGTCAAATGATAAAAATTAAATAAATTTACCAATAAACAACAAAGGAAAAATGATCTTCATTCATGTTATAAGGGTGTCTTTTATGGGATGTTAATTTTCTTTTGCACATCTTGCTTTGTCTGCTTATTCATGAGTGGGTTCCACTCTGCTTTGATTCCAGAAACATTGTTGAGTGTTCTTAGTATCTGGTGGGACTAGCCCCTTCACATAGCTTGTTTTTTGAGTATTTCCCTAGCAACTGATCCATGTTTGTTTCTGATACAAACTTTCTTTTTATAGATTTATCTATTATGTATACAGTGTAATGTCTGCATGTATCCTGCATGCCAGAAGAGGACACCAGATGGTTGTGAGCCACCATGTGATTGCTGGGAATTGAACTCAGGACCACTGGAAGAGCAGCCAGTGCTCTTAACCTTCTCTTTAGTCCCTGATACAAACTTTGCTTGTACCACATTTAGTGACACAGAAAATTTTATTGATATTTTTATTGCTGTCTTAAATATGTGCATTAATGTAGGGAGAAGAAATCTTTTAATTTTGTTAGCACTTTATCCTGTCTGAGAATAAGTGTTAACTCCTCATTGGCTTTAAGTTATTTTTGTGTCTTTTAGCAGTGTTTAATGCATTGTTGAAATAGGACCGCCGCAAGGGGACAGAGGGTGGATAAACAGTTGGCCCTTAAGCATTACCCATTTTTAGAAAGCATGCTTTCCACAGATTTGTCACAAAACAACAGAATGGGTCACAAGGTTGTAATAGTTATAGGTTAAAAGCACCTGATGACTTAGCCAAGGTCAGACTAGTGGGATAAGATGCACAATGGCACACAGTGGCAAGAGGGAACCAAAGAAAACAAATATTCTCTAGCTTCACTGTCCCCTAGTTAATTACAAGTCACCAATTTTAGAGGGCACATAGAGAATTAAGACATCATTAGCTTCTAACAAGTGCAGACACATCTTTACTAATGTCTTTTTACTAATGGGTGACTCTTTACCAGTGTCTAGAGATACTTGGTGCAAGACACTAATGACATAGACTTGGTCTCTGTATTCATGTCTATCTGTCCCCTTTCTACCTCAATCTTTGCACCAGACTCAACTTTGCTCTGCTAGTAGACATGCTGATTGAGAAATACTTTTCCAGGTGGACATAGCCATTGGAGTGAATAAGTGCTTCCTACACTCTGCCTTTGGCTTTCTCATCAACTCAAGAATCCTGTGTCCTTTGGATTTATCATAAGGGCCAGATCAAACTAAGAGCCTTTTCTGAATCCATTCACTGCCCTTTAGCCAAGTACAAGGCCGGAATGTTTGCACATAAGGAAGAGAAGATTTTTTAGCTATGCGTACAACCAGAAGACAATTATCAACATTTAGCACTTCTCCCCAAACAAACAAGAATCAAGAGTCGTTTCAGGAATGCTTGTTCAGTGACAGCCCCCTTCAGCCTTCCAGCTAAAGCCCTCCAAGTTTCCATTAAAGATTTGTTTCTCTTATTCATAATGCAGTTTGGTCTCATTTTTACTATTTCTGTGTCAATTGTCACAAGATTCTGTTGTCTGGTGTCATAGCACAGATTTTCTACACCCGCTTGACAAATTATGCCTAAACTCGGTGGCTTAAAACAGCAACAATCACCCGTCCTCTCTTTCTTTTCTGTGCCATGGGTACTGAACCCAGAGCCCTAGCTATGCCAGGCAAGCACTCCACACTCTCGTACTGAGTGAGACCTCCAGGAAATATACCTTTACCATCTCTCAAAGTTACTGTAAGTAAATCGTTCAGGAAAGGCTGACCTAGGCAGCTCAGGTTTTGGAAGTGGGAGCAGCCAGGATGGTGACTGGGGCTTCAAACATCTGAGGCTAGACTGATGCTTCCAAGATGGGTTGGTAATACAGCTGGTAGGTGGAAGCTGGGCTGTGTGCAGAGGCCACAGTGTCCCACCACGTGTCCTCTCCAGGACTGCTTCAGTGTCTCTGCAGCATGGTAGCTGAATTCCCTTGGACAAAGAGATCCAAGAAAAGCAGAGTGAATGCGTTACCTGGTATAGGATGTCACATGACAGCATTTCACAGTATTTGCTAGGTGTCTGGGTCAAGACTGCTCAAAGGTTACGCAATGTGGAGGAATCAACGAAGAGTGGGAGTGAAAATGGGAGTATTTGGAGCATCATGGAGATATACACCTAGCACATATCCATCGCATTTTCATATTAAGTATGATCATGGCTTCAGAATCATTGCTATGCACATGTGTGCATATGCTTGTATGTGTTTTTATATATGCATATATCAATTTTTCTTTTTATTTCTTTCTTTGTTTTTTAAATTTTTTTTAATTTTCAAGACAGGGTTTCTCTGTGTAGTCTTGGAGCCTGTCTTGGAATTCGCTCTGTAGACCAGGCTGGCCTTAAACTCACAGAGATCTGTCTGCCTCTGCCTCCTGAGTGCTGGGATTAAAGGCATGCACTATCACTACCCGACTCTTTTTTATGCAATTATTTTTAATTATATGTATGTGAGTAGGCCTTGAGTGGGTGTGTGCACATGCATGCAGGCGTCCACAGAGGCCAGAGGCATTGACTCTCCTGGAGCTGGAGCTATAGCTGGTTGTGAACTACCCACTATGGGTGCTGGGGAAACTGAATGGCAAACAAAGCCTATTAACCATTGAGGCCATTTTATCTAGCACTTGTTCATAGATTTTTCTTCCTATTTTTCCTCCCTCCCTGCCTCCCTCCCTCTCTCCCTCCCTCCCTCCCTCCCTTCCTTCTAGTGTGGGAGGTCCTTCTGTCTATGTGTTGCTTTTATTGGTTAATGAATAACGAATGACTTTGAGCCTATGGCAGGGAAGAACAGAACTAGGCAGGGAAAGCTAGGCTGTATGTTGGGAGAAAGGAGGGCTGAGTCAGAGAGACGCCATGGAGCCACTGGAGACAGACACTGGGAACTTTACCCAGTAACCCATAGCCATATGGTGATACACAAATTAATAGAAATGGGTTAAATTAATATGTAAGAGTTAGTCAATAAGAAGCTAGAGCTAATGGGCCAAGCAGTGATTTAATTAATACAGTTTCTGTGTGATTATTTTGGGTCTACACTAGCCAGGTGGCTGGGGACCAACAAGTGGCTCTTCTTCAACATTTATTCCTTTTTTCCTTTCTTTCTTCCTTTTTTTCTGAGCCTTGGTTTCACTATGTAGCACTGGCTGATCTCGAACCCACAGAGATCCAGGGCTTTTGTTTCTTGAGTGCTGGGATTAAAGGTGTGTCCCACCAGGCCTTGCTTCATAGATTTTTCTATACCAAGTATAGATTTCTGTCTCTGCTTGGTCATTAAACATTATTTTCAAAGTGTGACAATGAATTATGTTTTTCATAGTAAATATTTAATAGTTTTGCATTAATATTTAAAGCTGCATTACTCTACAATTTTATTAAATTTGTTTGGATTTAGGCATTTATCTAACATCAAGATAATCAGATTTTGAACTAATATTTGCTTCATAAAATGACTTTGAAAGTTTTTCTTATTTTCTATGCTTTGGGACAATTTTTGTGCACTGAAACTACCTTGTATGGCTTGGAGAATTTTTTTCTTTTGAGAAATCTTTGTGTGTGTGTTGTGTTCTTGTGAGAAGGATAACTAACATTTTTCTAATTTCTAAGAATCAGCTCATTTTAGCTTTCTAAGTTGAGTAAGTCTGATAATGTGTACTAGGCTGGTTTTGTGTTAACCTGACACAAACTAGAGTCATCAGAGAGGAAGGAGCCTCAGTTGAGGAAAGGTCCCTATGAGATGCAGCTGTAAGGTATTTTCTCAATTAGGGATCAATGAGGGAGGACCAAGCCCATGATGGGTGGTGCTGGTGGTCCTGGTTCTATAAGAAAACAGGCTGAGCAATCCAGGGGGGAAAGCCAGTAGGCAGCACCCTCCACGGCCTCTGCATCAGCTCCTGCCTCCAGGTTCCTGTCTTGCTTGCGTTCCTATTCTGACTGTGTGGAAGTGTAAGCCAAATAAACCCTTTCCTCCCCATCTTGCTTTTGGCCATGGTGTTTCATCACAGCAATAGAAACCCTAACTAAGACAACCTGTATTTCTTCAAAAATTACTCCTTTGATACTGATTTTCACATTTATTTGCACAGTATTGCAAAGCTTTCTTTTGTTTCAATGGTTTTCCCTTTTACCATTTCTTATTTTATACAGTTTGTGCCTAGCTACTCTCTTCTCTTGAAAAAGTGAACTAGTAATTTGCCTAACTTATTAATATTCTTCAAGGAAGCAGGCATCTTAATTTATTAACCAGATTTTCTATAATTTCTGTTCTACTATGACTTTTACTTTTGTCTACTATTTTCTGTTTGTGCTGACTTTTGATTAATGTTGTTGCTTGAAAAAACATTTTAAGTTGGTAACTTATTTTTTCAAAATTTTTTATTGATATAAATATGTGTCAATTATTTTTTTCTGACTAGCTTAAATGTTTCTCACAAATTCTTTTTTGTTTTGTTTTGTTTTGCTTTTTGAGACAGAATTTCTCTGAATAACAGCTCTGGTTGTCCTGGAACTCACTCTGTAGATCAGGCTGGACTCGAACTCATAAAGATCTGTCTGCCTCTGCCTCCCAAGTGCTGGGATTAAAGGCGTGTGCCACCACTGCCTAGCTCCCACAGATTCTTACATCTACAATTTTCATTATTACATTGTCAAAATTATAAAACCATGGATGGAAATTTCCCCCATCAGTTAAATATAAGAGAAAAACTTAATTTCCAGGTGTTTTGACATTTTAAAATGTTGCTATTAACCTTTCATTGCTATGATCAGAGACTGTTATTTATTGCATATAGTATATGACATGCTAATGCTTTCTTTGTTTCCCAGTCTTTGACCAGTTTCACAAATGTTCTTCATTCTTGGCATGGTAACACATCCTCTGATCAGAGTTTACTGTCTGAAGTGTTTCCATGAGACATGGATTAAGTCTTGTGCAGACCCTCCTGTGTTGCTTTGTCCTGTGGAAGATGGAAAGTGTCCTCGAAGTTTGGCTAGTGTGCTTCCTCTGTAGTTTCTGTTCTATACAGGTGGCTGCTGTGTCACTTGATGCATTGATGCTGCTGACACTTTGAGTTGCATCATGTGGCATTTAAAGCATCACTCCTTTTGCCATATGAAGGCATAAGTCACAAAACAATCGCACACCAGTTTGAAATTATGATTAATAAAAGGGTTATTTATTTAAAGGAAAAAACTTAGGTCCACAGACCACCGTCCTAGACAACAGCCCTCTGCATGACCAGGAAAGGAGTCTAGTAGCCGGAAGCGGAGCCCGAGCAAGAAAGCAAGCGCATGGCTACCGCTGCTTTTTTAAAGCAAAAGAGACCATGCCCAAGTGGGCTGGTATCTTAAAGGCTATTGGCTGAAGGAGTGGAAGGAGCTCCCGCAGCAGCCATACTCTCTTTTTGGCTTCTCTTCTCCTCTCCTGACAGGAGCACTGCAAACCTGGCTTTCTAATTGATTTGTCTTTTGTAGTCAGTGTTTTTTAAGTTATCAATTTTTTGTTTGTTGTTGTTTAAAGTTTTTAACTGATAAGTAACAGTTGTACACCTTCCTGGGAACATGGTGGCAATCAGATAATATATAAGATGGACTGATGTGGGATTCCCCTCTGTATGTTGTGAATATGTTTTATTACCATTGGTTTAATAAAGAAGCTGTTTTAGTTGATGACTCAGCAGAGTAAAGCCAGGCAGGAAATCAGAAATAGAGAGAGAGAGTAGGCAGAGTCATGGAGATGCCATGTAGCTGCCAAAGGAGAAAAGAGCCCACAACCTTTACTGGTAGGCTACAGCCTCATGACTATACACAGATGAATAGAAATAGGTTAATTTAAGATATAAGAGTTAGACAGGAATATGTCTAAGCTATTGGCCAAGCAGTGTTGTAATTAATACAGTTTCTGTGTGATTATTTGGGTCAGGGTAGTTGGGAAATAAATGAACAGTCTCCTTCTACAATGGGTAGTCAGCATTCCTGTTTTGTTCACATGGATTACTTGCCCTGTGAAATCTAGCTACATGCTGTGAAAACACTCAAGTTACCCTCAAGAGGCTCACATGATGGGGATTGTGACTTTCCACAGGCCAGGAACAACATTACCAGCTATGTGAGTGACCCAGGATTTTGTACATGCAATTTACTACCAAGAACACTGCAATCCAACACACACATCTCAGAACCTTAGCTCAGGAGACAGCTGGCTAGGTAGTGCTGGCTTGGGACAAGGGGCTGTTATCATGAGAGTTAAGATGGTCTCCAGGGTTTCGAACATCTGTGGCTAGACTGTTGACTCCAAGATGAGTCACTTAAGATCTCTCTATGTATTCCAGGCTGGCCTCAAACTGTGGTCTTCCTGCCCCAGCTCTTGAGTGTTGAAATTACAGGAATGTATCACTAGGATCTAGCTTTATTTCCCTATGTACAGTAAACAGGGCTTCCTAATAACGTGTTATTGAACACTCTATTTTCTTCAGTATTTATGTTTTATAATAGATGAAGTACTCAAAAACATAACTGTATTTCTAAGCTGCTTATATACACCATTGATCCTTCTGACTATGATTGATTAATAAGAATATGTCATAATATTTGAAAGCCCAGTTTTAGTTCAGTGTTTTAAAGTTGACTCGGTTATACCTGGGCCTTTATTTTCTCTTAGTAATCTTATAATATATTTAAGTTTCTCAAAGACATTCAGATTGAAGCTTCAGAATTTATAGGTCAGTGGTAGGAAGATTCAAAACCCTAAAATAATTAATTTTACATAAATCATGAATGATCTTTCCATTTTTGTTATCACTCTTGCTATCATTTTGATTTTAATTGAAATTTTGTGGCAGTGGAGGTAGAATTAAGGGCTTTGTTCATGCTCAGAAAATGTTCTTCTATCAAACTACATCTCTCATCCCCTTGCTGGTCTTTGCTAGATTTGAAAACTGTTTTGTAGAGAAGTATTGTTCTTTATTGCTTAGGTTAATTTCTAGGTGTGTATTATAGAAGAAGTCATGAATTTGAGAACAAGTGGAGGAGGGACACAGGAGGAGAAAGTGGAAGGGGTAGAAATTATATAAATATAATACTCATGTATAAAAGTCTATTAAAAACTAAGGAAGTACTAATTCCTAAATAGACTAGCAAGAAACTTGTTTTGCCTTTCAAAATAAGGCAAAAGGAAACTGTAACACTGTGTTATGCTTTCTCTAGGAGAAGAAATTCCCTGGGGCAGAAAGTTCCTCTACCCAAAGGATGCTGGAGTTGACACAATAGAGCCTCATGTTGCAATCACACAGTGCTCAGCTGCACAGCCTCTGAGTGGTGGCCCCAGCCTAGGGATCCAAGCACCTGGAACAGGGCTACATGCACAGTGTGTGCTCTGCGCCTCCCTTCTGAACTCTGCAAGGGACAGGTAACAAGGAGTGTGAAATTCTTTGACTAAGTTTTTTAATGATTTTATTATTTTATGATCCTTGTGTCTTCATATAAAATTGCTATCTACAAGAAGCTTTAAATTTGTTTTGAGCAATAATTATTGACATTCTTCATTTATTGTCTTCAAAATTCCAGACCTAGGACTAGATGGGGTCTTGCTTTGTTGCACAGGCTGGTCTTACCCGCAATCCTTCTGCTCCCTGAGCACTTGGAAAACAGGTGTGCATCTCCTGCATCTGACTATCTGGATTTTTTTCTTTTTCTTTTTCTTTTCTTTTCTTTTCTTTTCTTTTCTTTTCTTTTCTTTTCTTTTCTTTTCTTTTTCTCTTCTCCTTTCCTTTCTTTCTGTTGTAGAATATTATTTTAAGGTGTGTTACATTTGTTTGTGCTCTGGAAACTTTTTTTTTTTTTTAAAGACAGGGTTTCTCTGTAGCTTTTGGAGCCTGTCCTGGAACTAGCTCTTGTAGACTAGGCTGGCCTCGAACTCACAGAGATCCACCTGCCTCTGCCTCCCGAATGCTGGGATTAAAGGTGTGTGCCACCACCGCTCGGCTGGAAACTTTGTTTAACGATGTAAAGATGTGTTGCTTTTGTTTACGCTGCATTTGTTTAACTCAGTGAAGTTGTGTTATTTTGCCTGTCTAAAACACCTAATGGTCTAATAAAGAGCAGAACAGCCAATAGCTAGGAAGGAGAAAGGGTAGGTGGGGCTGGCAGGCAGAACGTATACACAGAAGAAGAGGAGCTTAAGAGAACAGGAGAGGAAGATACTAGGGGCCAGCCACCCAGCCAGCCATGGAGTAAGAGTAAAAGTAAGATACATAGAAGTAAGAAAAGGAAAAATCCCAGAGGCAAAAGGTAGATGGGATAATTTAAATTAAGAAAAGCTGGCAAGAAACAAGCCAAGCTAAGGCCGGGCATTTGTAAGCAAGAATTAAGCTTCCGCATGTGATTTATTTGGGAGTTGGGTGGTGGGCCCTCCCAAAAGCCCAAAGAGTAAAATGTAAAAGAAAATTCAACAACCTCCCCTCCTCTACCCAACTCTCCCCTCACTCTATTCCTCTCTCTCTCTCTCTCTCTCTCTCTCTCTCTCTCTCTGAGACACGGTCTTACATTGTATCTCAGGCTGGTCTAGAACTTACTATGTAGTCCAGACTGATCTAGAACTCTCAGTCATGCTCCTCTCTCAGTCTCCTAAGTACTGGGATTACAAGCAAGAGTCAAACCACACCTTGTCCCTGCACCTGTCATCAGAACCATTTTCTTATGCTTTCATTTTACTGACTCAAGCCCTGCAACTGGCAAGGGGCAGTTTTGCTCTCATGAGCTAAGGCAGCTCTGGTGTGTAGTTTCAGATCGCCCTGCAAGCTTTTCTCTATCCATAACCTTGCTAGCTAGAAATACCACAAGTGGAAAGCCAGCCCTCAGTTTCCGCTGAAGCTGAAGGCTTGCAAGACATGCCACCAGAAGCCACACGAGTATCTACGCTTGAAAATGATTGAGTCCCTTCCAAAGAGAGCCATAGATATGAAAGACGAGAGGGCCAATGGATCATAGTTCTATGGAATAAAGGACCTACCTGCATGCCATGTTAAGACTCAGAGTGGGTTAGGTACAGTGATGCCTGCCTGTAATCCCAGCACTTGGGAGGTGGAGGCAGGAGGATCAGGAGTTCAAGGACGGCTTCTGTTATATAGCAAGTTCAAGGTCAACCCTGGTTACAAGAGGCCACATTTAAAAACAACAGTGACAACCACAACAACACACAGTGGGTGTCACTGGAGCGGGTTAGATAGGTGGTTCAGGAAAAGACAGATGAACAGAGACCACAGGTATAACCCCAGACCTCATCTCTTGCTTTCCTTGAGGTCGTGGTGGGTGGGGCTCTTACATTCAGCTCTATATATCAACCACACAGCCTGCAGGGGACTTAGCAGGGCAGCTTTGTCACTTGGGCCCTCCTTCTCCCAGCCTAAGCCATCTTTCCACCTTTTCTGGTTTCCTGGCTGCACACAGAGACAGCTGTAGACAGTGTCCTTGTTGCCAGCCCGCCAGGGGAATTTTCCACAAAGCATGGGGATTTGTCTCACCCGACTGAGAATGCTGTTTTTCTGGATGGATCTCTGTTTATGCATGAGGAGACTTGGCACTGGCGAAGTGGTAGCTTATTTTCCTTTTTTTTTTGGTTTGGTTTTATTTTGTGCTTCAGAAATAGAAGCGCTTAAGTCTCGCTTGCTTTTGAGAGCTTCAGCTCCCCCTCCAGCATGACTGTAAGTTCTTTCCCCCTAGGGGAGGCTGTGAAAAACATCTCATCCCACTTTTGTTAAAAGCGATGCAGATGCAGGGCAGGCACACTTGGGAGGGACTTGTTGTCCTTGTTTAATTTAATTTGTAAGTCTCCGAAAGGAAATCTTCTCTTCCTATATACAAAGTGTATGCTCACTGAAAAAAAATTAAAACAAATCAGAAAACATGTAAAAAAGAAATAAATAAAATTGACTGCTAATTAAAATAACATCACTTTAAATCTGGGAAGGACCTTGTAATTAATCCAACTCATCAAATTATTTTTATCAGTCATATAAGTGGGCTCTAGAGAAGGAAAGCAACTCATTCAAGGCCACACAGCTGAAAAATAAGTGTTAGAACTAAAGTCTTCCGGTTTTCTTTTCTGTCTCTTTTTCTTTCCCATCCTCCCTGCCTTACATTCATTCATTCATTCATTCACTCATTCATTTAATTTATATGAGACCATAGTCCAAATTTACCTCCAACTCTCTATCCTCCTATGCCAGCCTTCTGAGTCTTTGACTTACATCATTGCATCCAGCTTATTTCCCATCCATCTGTATGTGCATGTGGTATGCACGTTGTGTATGTGTCCTCTCTGGGATTAGTGGTCAACTTGACACAGCCTAGAATCACCTGGGGAATAAAAGAGTCTCATCTGAGAAATTCTTTATTAGGTTGGGCTATAGGCATGACTGTGAAGAATTGTCTTGCTTATTATTCGATATGGGGGGGGTCCCGCTGACCGTGGGCAGTAGTACTGTTCCTTTGATAGGTGGTCCTGGCATGCAGAAGGGAACTAGCTGGACATGAGCCTGAAGACAAGTCACCAAGCAGTGTTCCTCCAAGGTTTTTACCCTTGAGTTCCTGCCCTGACTTTCCCTAATGATGGACACAGACTTGGAAGTCTGAACCCAAGAAATCTTTCTTCTCCCTGCATTGCTATGCTGAACAGTTTTTACATCAATCTGACACAAGAGAGAATCATTTTGGAAAAGAGAACCTCAATTGAGAAAATGGTTCCATAAGAATGGCCTGTAGGCAAGGCCATAGTGCATTTTCTTAATTAATGATTGATGTGGGAGGGTCCAGCCCATTGTGGGTGGTGCCATCCGTGGGATCATGGTCCTGGGTGCAGCAAGTCATAAGGAAAGCCAGTAAGCATTACGTCCTCCATGTGTTCAGCATCAGCCCCTCTGCTGGGTTCCTGCCTTGCTGGAGTTCCTGTCTTCCTTCAGTGATTGAATAGCAATGTGGAAGCAAAAGCTAGTAAACCCTTTCCTTCCCCAGTTGCTTTTGGTTACGGTGTTTCTCCAGTTATAGCAACCCTAAGTAAGATAGTTGCTTTAAGTCAGAGTGTTTTATCACAGCAACAGAAAGGAAGCTAGAATAGCTGTGTGTTCCAATGTTGTGGGCACATGTATGTATATAGGTGCATGTGTTTGTACTTGAGTGCATATGTATGCACACACTTGTGTGCATGGATGTAAAGGCCTCGGGTGCATGTCAAGTGTCTTCCTTGCTCTCTACCTATGTTTTGAGGCAGTGTCTCTCACTGAATCTAGAGCTCAGTGTTTCACCTAGCATGGCTAGCTCGCGTCAGAGATTCCCCCTCTTTACCTGTGTGCTGGGATTACAAGGGTACCACCACACTCATCTGCCTTGGGATCTGGGAGATTGAGCTCCTGTCCTCACCTTTGCAAGGCAAATGCTCTGCTCGTTGAGCCATCTTCCCAACTCCATTTTTTTTCTTTTTTGAGTAGTCATTTTTTCTCTTGTGCCAATGGTTTTCAAAAATTGTGTTTTCCTTTTTAGTGATGGAATATTTTCTTTAACACAAATGTTTCTCATAAGCTCAACATGAAAAATGAATGTGTTCTAGTTGATTGAAAATTGGTGAAGAGGGGGATGTGTATACTTGGTTAATTCACACTCAGGATTCTGGAAACGCACATACCGCGGGTCCTAGTTATGGAGACGTATTCAGTCATTTAGTTATTCACCGACTACTTACTGGCTGTGCATTATGCACCAGGCACCTTTCAAGGTATGATAAATCCAGCCTTGAGCAAAGCAGACAGGAGAATCAATGCATGCAGTCTGATGCGGGGGTTCTCACATGGTCTCATGGTCTGCAGCTCAGGTCCTGGCAAGTAGTCTGGTGCTGGGGGGTTCTCACAGGGTCTGTAGCTTAGGATCCAGCATGCATTTCGGTGCTGAGGGTTTCTCACGGTCTCAGGGTCTTCAGCTAAGGTCCCAGCATGCAGTTTAGTGCTGGTGGGGAGGGCAGTTCTCACAGGATTTTGGGATCTGCAGCTCAGGTCCCAGCAGGCAGTCTGGTGCTGGGGGATTCTCACAGGGTCTCAGGGTCTGCAGCTCAGGTCCCAGCATCCAGTCTAGTGCTGGAGGGTGGTTCTCACAGATTCTGGGATCTGTAGCTCATATCCTGGCATGCAGTTTGGTGCTGGGCGGCTCTCACAGGGTCTCGGGGCCTACAGTTTAGGTCCCAGCTGGCATTTTCTCGTGTAGGTCTGGGTAGCCCATGTAATTTGAAACATAGACAACTCTGAGCACAAATCAATCCAAGAACCTCCAAATTGGTATTTGTGTTTTTCTAACTCAAGTACTTCTTGGTTCTTTGTTTAGAAGTCACCCATCCCTTTAGTGCTCACCAGAGCATTATTCTGTAGCTGGAAGTAAACTGCCTTGGGCCACTCTCATTGGAGAAGAGGAGCTTGTCATGCCCACCGCCATCACATCAGCAACCCATAGATAAATCTCTGAAGCAAAATGAGCCTCCTCCTTTTGTACAGTACAAAGGAAATCTCATTCCTGAGGCTGCTAGTTCATTCCTGGCTGCCCAGACTTGAAATAACCACATAAAAACTATATTGATTGAATCACTGCTTGGCCTATTAGCTTATGCATAGTTCTAGCTAGCTCTTACATCTTAAATTAATCCATTTCTATTATTTCATATTTTACCATGAGGCTCATGGCTTACTGGCAAGTTTCCAGTTGGCTGGCTAGGGTCTTTGTCCTCTGGTGGTTACATGGTGTCTCACTGATTCCGCCTACTTTCACCCAGCATTTGGTTTTGTTTTCCTGCCTAGATCTGTTCTGCCCTATCACAGGCCAAAGCAGCTTCTTTATTCATTAACCAATAAAAGCAACACATATATACAGAAGGGCTTCCCACACTATTTCCCCTTTTTCTGTTCAAATAAAATGGAAGGTTTTAGCTTTAACATAGTAAAATTACATATAAACAAAACAGGTATCAAGCAAGAATTACAGTTACAATATTGATATCTGCTTTATCTTTTATTATAACTAAGGAAAACTATAATTATAACTATGTATTCTTCAACTCCATCAAAGACTCCAGAAGGATAAAATATTACCTAAGTAAACAGGAAGTGCATTGTCAGCAACTTCCAAAACTCTAGAATTGACAGAGACATCTTGCTGCCTGGACAGTCACCCAAGGTTCTTCTGTACCATTGGGGCATCCATCTTCATTCATAGTATCTGGCAGACTTTTCCATGAAGCAGGAAATTTCAAAGACAGTTCCGCCTATATAGGCAGTTTGTCAGTCATTTTCTTCTGTGTCCTGCAGACTGTCTGGCAGATTTTTTCGTGAAGCAGGAACTCTGAAGGACCATCTTACCTTTAGGCAAGTTCAGCATTTTTCTGTGGGTTTTGTATGTTTAGTTCATATAGCATAACATCAGGCAGTCTAGGCAAGAGCATTTTCTTTCCCAAGTGGCTAGTAAACTTCATTTTACTCTCTTTGATGCCCATCTTTCTCTTGAAGTAATTGGTGCTGCCAGGAGCATATGTGTCTCAATGTCATGAAAAGTCTAAGTTCTTAAAACACTTAAATGCCATATTCTGTTAGCCTTTGAAAGATTTGAAGAATAACTACCCATCTAAAATATATCTCTATATATCTAGAAAACCTAACTAACATGACTACAAGCTTGACTATGATGGATGATTATCTATTAACCTGTATTTCTTAATTATACATTATATTTTTAAATGAGCTGAACAAACACAATACCTTAATCAAGAGCAGAACTATACAAATAACAAAATTGACCTTAAATTTGTATCAATAAACCAAGATCCATACCAATGCAAAGTATCCATTTCTATAGCATATCCCCCTTTAAATGTAAACAAACATTTATAAATAATCATTTAGGGAATTTGGGTGTTGTTGTATAGACTACTTCCTGCTGATTGAGGGCACTGTTAATCAGATCTGTCATGGGGTGACGTGTGTGACAGGTCCATCTCAACCAGCAGTCCTGAAGCTGTCATAGATGTTTGACCATCTGGGCCATTGTTTCAGGGGGTCTTGTTTGATCAGACTACATTAGTCTTGAAGGAATCCACAGTAATTTGTGTGGAAACAAAAGTAGAATCTCTTTCCCAAAGCAACAAATCATTAGATCCAAATTTTGAAGTCAAAACACCTTTAAAATATATATGTTGGATTAGTTTAGCAGCCCATACAATGAAATGTCTCTCTGTACTTAGCTCCTTCACAGTAAAAAAAAAAAATCAAAGAAAACATAATAATATACACAACCCAGACTCTGTGTATATTCCATCTTTATGTGGATTATTTTTCTTTACTTGTTTAATCTATGACTGTCTGTACTTTTTTATATTACGTTTACTGTCTCTTTAAAGACTTTATTTCTTGTTTTGTTTTTGCAGATAGGGTTTCTCCGTGTAGTTTTAGAACCTGTCCTGGAACTTGTTCTGTAGATCAGGCTGACCTCAAACTCACAGAGATCTGTCTGCCTCTGCCTCCTGAGTTCTGGGATTAAAGGCGTGGGGCCACCAACATCCAGCATGACCTGCTTTCCTGTGCTGCCACAGGCACAGATTCTGTCACAGAGCTGTGACCTCTAAAACCAACTCCACAAAGATGTTCTGACTTCTTCCACATGTCTGTGCATCATGGTATGCATTCATGTTCTCCTACACACACACACACACACAGAGAGAGAGAGAGAGAGAGAGAGAGAGAGAGAGAGAGAGAAGAGAGAACACAGTATAAACCAGGTGCAGTGGCATACTAAGGCTTTACTTCTTTTTATAACTGTCTATACTCTTTTTCCTCTCTCTCTCAAGCCTATGTACATTTGTAAACATAGTGCATCTCATTTAGAGGTCTTTTATGTGTAAATCTGTCCTATTGTGTATCTGAAATCCTTTCTGACCAGGACCGTTTCTTAAAATGCTAAACAGTGTGGATAGGATTAAGCTGATTTGCTTTTTGGCCCTGCCCAGTCTAACATGGCGGAGGTCTGTTTCTGGCCTTTGAGACTGCCAGCTGGGAGCTGTCATTACCACCTCAACTCTGGTAACTAGTCAGTCCATGCTGCCACCAAGTAACTTGCAGCACACTGCCCACAAACCCCATTTAAATGTCTGGCCTCCTGAAAGAGCCAGAGTTCATGCTTGAGGCATGGACCAGGAAGCAGCCATTTGGAAACCATGCATTTTCTTTCTTTCTTTCTTTCTTCCTTCCTTCCTTCCTTCCTTCCTTCCTTCCTTCCTTTCTTTTCTGCTACCACTGAATCAGGAAGACCTTTCTTAAAGGAGCTGCGGCATGCCACCAGCAAACAGAGCCCATTTGAAAAAAAATGCAGCTAAACTTTTTTTGGGTGTGTGTCTAGAATTCCTTTCCAGGCTCTCTCAGGTTTTATTTGGATTTAGCTAGCACACATTGGTGCCAATCTGTAGTTGGGAAGGCTGCTTGTTTGTTTCTGGCCTCCCAGACTTGAAATAACCACACAGAAACTGCTTGGCCTATTAGCTTATGCATATTTCTAGTTAGCTCTTACATCTTAAATTAGCCCATTTATATTATTTTATATTTTATCAAGAGGTTTGTGGCCTACCAGCAGGGTTCCAGCTGGCAACTACCTGGCGTCTCACTGACTCCGCCTACTTTCTCTGAGCATTCAGTTTTGTTTTCCCACATAGATCTATTCTGCCCTATCACAGGCTAAAGCAGCTTCTTTATTCATTAACCAATAAAAGCAACACATATACAGAAGGACTTCCCACACTAGGACACAATTACAGCATCTGTTTCTGCTGTCCCCAATGTGCAATATTCTAAGTAGAAGTTTGTATAGTGGTTCTCCGTATCCACAAAGGGTGTGCTCCTAGACCTGCAGTGGGTCCCTGAAATTGTAGCCACCAATACAATGGCTTTTCTGGACACATCTGGGATCAAAATTAGCTAGGAAATGAAGTAGGGCAAGAGATTAATAGTAATAACTAATCATATATTAGAATATATATAATATGATGTAATGAAAGTTATGTAGAATGTGTGAATGCTTATTTGTGGAAATTTTTATGTAATATTTTGTCTCTGCTTTGCCCTCCCCTTTCTTCCATCCCTTCCCTTTCCTTTCCTCTCATTCTTTGACAGCCAACTGTGGGTAATTAAAACCTTGGCAAGTGAAACTGAGTAAGCAGAGTGACCATGGGATAGACATGATCTTCTTTCCAACATTAATGGTAAACTCACATCTTGAGTCAACTGGTCCTTTTTGAAGCTGGCTGCATACTTCTGCATACCTTTGGATCTGGCATAAAATCAAGAAGGACAGATGTTACTATGAGCATGGGGGACAAATCTTGGCTCTGCCATGTACTGGTTGAAAATTCCTGACAAATTATCTAACTTCCCTCAGTTTCAGGCCCCTCCAGTACAGATAATCATAGCAATAATGAAAACAGAACTATCGTTGTGAACAGAAAAATACTTATATGGGAGAGGCAAAGTGTCTGACTTGGAGGTGCTTAATGGGAGCATAAGAAGGTACACAGAGAGAAGGTCTGGGAGGGAGGCCTGAGGCTCTGCATTTCCAACAGGCTCTCTCCAGTCTTAGCTAACATTCAAAGACTTAGGACACAAATGTTCATACCTTTAGAGTTTGACATGTTATTGAATCTTGCCTTTCTAGTTTGTGTGGGCAAAACATTTTGTCTGTTTAAATATGTTCCTTTATTTTTTAGATTATATTGAGAGAGAGTGAGAGGGCGAGAGGGCATGCATGTTAGGAGATTAGAGGACAACTATGGAAGTCCTCTTTCTCCTTCTACAATGTGGGCCATGGGGATTGAACTCAGGATGTCAAGTTTGGTGGCAAGTGTTTGTGTCCATGGAGCCATCGCTATAACCACTGAGCCTGGTTCTCAAATGGAGTCATTTGTACTTCTTTACAGGGGACATGGGACTTAAGAGAACAGTGTCACAATTACAGCATTATTTATTATTATTATTATTGTTGCAGCTGATGCTGTTGTTGCTATTTTTAGTTAAGGTTTTGATCAATCGCACTACAAATAGACAATGGTGATGCTGGGGAAGGGACTGCAGCAACTGGCAGAGGATGCTCATCTTTTGGATGGTGCCTAGTGTAGTGTGAGGCTCAATGGTGAATCGACGGTGTCTATTACATTCACTTGGGCAGTGGCTGTTGGGGCCCTAATGCTGTGTAGGAATGGCAGGTCATGGTGAGTGTTTGGTTATAGGCTCCCTAACCTCCTTTCTAAGTGGCTAACCCAACTACCTATTAGTCAGTCACATTGAAAGAGTAGTTGTACTCACTGAATCTTCATTCATGCCTGCTGTAGAACACCAGATTCTAGGCTGTGGGGCTATGGCTTATCTTCTGAAATTGGGATCCCAGATGACTGAGGTTAGGGTACTTGGTTAGGTATTCTATGTTGAGCTAAGATTCTCTGCTTTGTCAAAGAGAGACCAGGGTCTGGCTCAGCTCTCAGAAGACTGCTGAAGGCCCAGGGAGCCTCCCAAGGCCTGTGCACCTATCTCTTCTATTTCCCTGTTTGTCTGTTTCTTTATCTTTGAACTACACTTTTTTTCTCATTTGTAAATAATTTTTCTTATTTTCTAACCTTTTTTCTCTTTCTTTTTCATTTTTTTGGTTCTTTTGAGACAGGGTTTCTCTGTATAGCCTTGGTGGTCCTGGAACTCTGTAGACCAGGCTGGCTTTGAACTCATAGAGATCCACCTGCTTCTGCACCCCGAGTACTGGGATTAAAGAGTGTGCCACCACACCGGCATTCTCTAACTTTTTAAATTAACAAGAAGTAATGAGTTTCACTTTACCATGTTCATATACAAATGTAGTTATACTTTGTTCAAACTTTCCCTCTTTCTCTGCCCTCCCTTGTGAACTTTCTCCCATTTCTGGTCCTCATTTCCCCTCTAAATAGTTCAAATAGTCCTGCTTTCTATTATCTTGTCCCACACATGCTGTTACCTTATCTTATTCCTCCCCCTTCTCATTAAGGTCTCATGCTCCCTTTTCATGGTCCCCCTTTGTACTTTCATTTTGCGCGCGCACACGCGCGCACACACACACACACACAGGAACCTTCCATATAAATTTAAATTCATATTTTGTGTATGAAAGAAAGCACACTGAGATTATAATTCTAAGTCTGGCTAATTTCACTTAACACAATTATCTTCAATGTCATCCATTTTTCTGTATATCATTTCATTTTTTTATTATGGCCTGGCAAAATCCTTTCTTCATCTGTTCATTTGTTGATAAGCATCTACTCAGGCTATTGTGGATAGTGCAGCTGTAGGTATGAGTATGCACATATCTCTGAGATTGTTGACTTGGAACTCATCATATGCACACTCACTATAGCCATGAGTGTGCACATATCTCTGAGATATGTTGACTTGGAGCTCATATGCACACTCACTATAGCCGTGAGTGTGCACATATCTCTGAGATATGTTGACTTGGAGCTCATATGCACACTCACTATAGCTGTGAGTGTGCACATATCTCTGAAATATGTTGACTTGGAGCTCATATGCATACTCACTATAGCTGTGGATGTGCACACATCTCTGAGATATATTGACTTGGAGTCCATCATATGCACACTTACGAGTGGCATGATAATTGAACAACATTTCACAACCCATCTTCTTCTTTATAAAATTTACCTAAAAATAATTCCATAAGTAATAGTAAAATGCCTATGCATGAAAATAGGAAACACTGGTGATGAAAAAGAAAAAAAAACAAGTACTTCTGAAACCCACACTTCAAACTTCTCACCTTCCCTCCCCCATCCCTTCCTCCTGCTGGGCAGTGTCTCCTTATGTACCCAAGGCTGCCCTCAAACTCTTCTTTATGCCTTAGCCTCCCAAGTGCTGGGATTACAGGCATGTACCCCTACACTTGAGAATAAATTCTTTTAACATTTTGAAGTAAGATTTCCAAAGTTGTTTATGTATGTATGTCTCACAGATATAAGAATGCAGTTTATATTATCTATATTTTTAAATGGTTGTAAATAAGCTGGGCAGTGTTGGCGCACACCTTTAATCCCAGCACTCCGGAGGCAGAGGCAGGTGGATCTCTGTGAGTTCAAGGCCAGCCTGGTCTACAAGAGCTAGTTCAGGACAGGCTCCAAAACTACAGAGAAACCCTGTCTCAAAAAACCAAAAAAAGAATTAAAAAAAATAATATTGTGTGACATGTAAAATTTATATGAAATTCACATCTGACTGTCTATGACTGTAATATTATTGAAAGAAAAGAAATATCTACAGTTTATCTATGGCTATATCCCTGGCACAGTAGCAGCATGGAACAATTTTGTCAAGCTGAGATGCTCACAAACTGCCCTGTTTACTGTCTGGTTCTCTGTTGCAAGAGTAGTTTGAAGACCCATGATCAAACCAACATCTTTTGAGTAACCTTATTTAGTTTATGACAGACAGTTTTTTGTAGAGATTAGTAATTTTCTCCAAAATAATTTCATTTGTAAATGAAAAATTGCACACTTTGGCCAGGTTTTACTTACAATGTCCACAAAGTTTGTGTCAGCTCCTTTATACATTGGAGGGCACTGAAAAGGGGGTGTGGTGATTTGGATGAGAATGGCCCCTATAGGCCCTTATATTTGCGTGCTTGGACCCCAGCTGACAGATGCACTATTTGGGTAGCATTAGGATGTGTATTCTTGTTAGAGGATGTGCCACTGTGGGTCGGTTTGGAAGTTTTCAAAGGTCAGACAGTCCCAGTCTCTGACTCTCTGTCTCTGTCTGTCTGTCTGTCTCTGCCTGCTAGCTGTGGATCAGAATGTAAAACTCTCAGCTACTGCTCTATCACCATGCCTGTCTGCTTCCTTGCCTTGACGATCATGTCCTAACCATCTGAAACTGTAAGCAAACCTCCAGTTAAATGTCTTCCTTTATACGTTTCCTTGGTCATGGTGTCTCTTCACAGCAATAGAATAGTCACTAAGACAGGGCATAACTGTGGATTGGGTGGATATGCCACTATGTTGCTACCAGTTTTCAGAGTAGGCGATTAAATTGTATGACTATTAAGTGAATTGTTCAAGTAGTCATTTTTCAACTATAAACATATAGACTCCAGAGGCCATATTTGCTTTGGATAGATAAGAGTACAGGGAAGTTATGACAGTAACATCATATTTGGTCTGTAGGTTCTGTGTTGCTCGTTTCTCATCTCATTGCTTGGTAGATCACTGGAAGGTAAGAATTCCATTTGTGTTTTTTGCTTGTGTTTCCAGCCTACAGCTGGGAGACAATGGACAGACACAGGTATTGGAATTTCCTCCTGGTCAACTGCTGTGCTCAGAGAGCTTTGATCCGTCAATGGAAGGCTACTGAGTGAAAATGATCTACATGCCAATCTGGACTGGCGTCTTATCATTAGCCAGGCTCACATCTTGTGTTTTATGCCAGTAACTAAATCTCCAAGCTCAATTAGCAATGGTTACGGCCCAGTAAGCATGAATCAGAAATTGCTTTGACACAATGCTTCATTGGGGAGAAACGCAGCACCAACCCTGTGCCAGAGCCTACCCTGTACCGTGGTTCCCAGCCTTGGGATGCTGTTATTAAAATATGCCACGATTTTATGGATTTATTTTTCTCAAGTTGAATGAGTAAAACTTGCCATGTGGTTTTGTAAAATGTCACTCTGTCTGAAATAGTCCTGGGAATTGGATGCTTGTTGAAAAAAAAATCTCTTTAGGCAGGGAAGCGCTGAAGCATGGGCAGCAGGTGTGCTGGGAGCCGGCTGATTACTCCCACACTCACCCCTTTGCGCTCCATCTTCTCTCACTACAAACTCAACACATCCTCCATTTTGCCATGTGGCTTTGGGTGGCACAGATCCCACACACGCGTCCAGAAACAGGCAACGATGGACACAAGTCATTGCATAGTCTTCCTCTGGTCTCCCACATTAATCTTCATCAAGTCAAATGACCTATTTCAGGGCAAGGAAAGAGATCCCAAGACCTGGGTATGTGCCAGTAGAGCTGATGTGTTTCTTTCCTTGGGTCATTCAGGATAAAAATGTGAGACTTGAAACAAAGGCAGCTATTTTTCTATTTTGTTGTCATGGAGTATAGCTTAAGTTACTGTGTATATTTGAAGGAATAGCCATCACATGGGTTCTGATGATGAAACTGACGCATGGAAAGCAGAGTTTGAAAACAAAATCCAAACAACAACAACAAAAACCAAGACATGCCGGTCCCTGGAAATAGTTCCTAAATGGCTGAGACAGCAAGCATCATTGTAGGGCCCTCCCAAACTGTAACCCAATTACTTAATCCATTTGAGTGTTTTTCAACCATTTGCTAAAGATTCCAATCTCATATTTAACATCTCTAAATACCTACTCTGAATAGATGCTTGCTTCGCAATTTGAATGGCTTCTTTCAAATGCCTGGCACACTTGTCTCTTGATGGCTAGTGGGTCAGACATATAAAGAAATGGCAAGTATAGATCCTGGTATAGACCCAGCTTTCTGTTTGCGAGACTAATGCACATTTTTGTCAGGGTTGAGATATGATAATTGCTTTATTTGACAGCACTTGCAGTCTTTTGATAGAAGGGGAAACAATTATATAATCAGTATGGTAAATGACTCTCTCTCCTCCTTATGGTCTACCTTTATGAATTTTTAAGGGAATGGAGAGCTGTAGCCTGAATGGTTTTCTGACTTTCAACTGATGAAGTCTCATTAAGGATGTTGTGGACAGTAATGGATGTTTTGACAAGTTTGTTTCATTTAGCACAATTTCTTTCCCTGTGTATGTATTCGCTCTGAGTTGCACATGTGCCAATTCTGGCCACTGGATGTGACTTGGGAGGGAGTCTGCTGAGGTAGCGGATGCTTCAGGGAAAGGTTTTTCAGCTCTCTAAAGAACAGAGAATTTTGCATTGCTCTACCTCTAGGCTTCTTTTTGTGTGAGCTTTTTCAGTTGGTTGTCAAGAGTTTTCTTTATGCCTTAATTTGTGTCACAGAAAGCATCTTGATGCATTCTGTCAGGACCACGCAAATTAGGAGCTGTTGATTCCCCTAAGGAGCCTTAAAAAAGAGAAAAAGAAAAAGACATCTAAAAATATCTACAGTGGCTCTTTTAGGTTTCTCTGACCACTCTGGTTCTCTGCGCACGGCCCTGCCCTCAGACATGGATGAGATGAGTGGTCTTTGTGATTGCTGAATTTGGAGAGAGGGCTCTATTTTCCAAAGTAGTGGTACTTGAATATTCTTCATAGATTATCATAAGTTCATGGTCTCACTCTATACACACTTAAGAAAACATCTTTTTATAAGTGTATGCAGGAATGGTATTAAAATACTCAGCAAGCATTTTAAGAATATAATTCATGTATAACTCAAGCAAGAAATACAAAGAAATCATCTGGGAGTGGTGGTGCATGCCTTTAATCCCTGCACTTGGGAGGCAGAGGCAGGCAGAGCTCTGAGTTTGAGGCCAGGCTGGTCTACAGAGGGAGTTCCAGGACAGCCAGGGCCACACAGAGAAACTCTTATCTTGAAAAACCAGTAAAGAAATAAATGATGTATTTTTTTTAGTATTTTCTGTTCTAAACTTATAAAACTTATCAAATGGTCTAAATTGTGAGACTTATAGCTCATTAAAATGACCACGAGGTGCAGATTGGTTGTTGTCGCTTAGGAATTGTGGCTCTGACGTGTAGAAGACAGAGCTGTTGACTGTTAAGTGACACCATGTGGCTGGCTGGGCGCAGGGACTTTCATCAAGCATGTACTCGGTTTCTCTGTTCTGTTCAGTGCATAGTCATTAGGAGATTGGCAGTCTTAAGGAAAAGAGAGTTGCTTTTAAAGTCAGTAATATTATGCATGGTTCTGAGACCTCTCGGAGCTTCTGCTGAACTCAGCAATTGCATTAAAATTCTGTCCTAGCTTTTATAATGCTGCCTAAAACTTTATTATGGCCAAATTTTTTCCTATCAAGTAAGCCATGAAAATCACTTACTGGAATGTCATTTTTAATTAAACTGAAAGTATACTTGAGGCCAAATGAGAGGTTGCACAGTGTGAAGGTTAAGCATGTACCTCTGTTGCTAGGATGCCTGGGTTTGGTGCCACACTCTGTCAATAACGTACTTTTCTTTAAAAAGTATTTTTATTAATTTTTTGGGAATTTAATACAATTTATTTTGGTCATATTCAACTTCCTCTAACTCCTTAGAGATCCACCCCACCTCTTCAACTTCCCAAACTTCGTATCTTGTTATTATTTAAAAATAATTAATAGAATCCAATTTGTGCTGCCCATATATTCTTAGGTGTGAGGCCATTCATTGGACAGTGGTCTACCTACCAAGAGCCACACCCTTAAAGAAAATGTTCTTCCTATTCTGGGAGCCATCACCTGTCCATAGCTCCTCAGTTGGGGCTAAGGGCTTGTGAACTCTCCCCTCCAGGCTAATGCTAACTGGCTCAATCTTGTGTGGGTAACCACAGTTGCTGTGAGTTCATGAGTGTAGAGCTTCCATGATGTGTAGGAGAAAGACATATAGAATAGAGAAAGATAAAAGCCCAGAGACAAAATGAACGCTAATTAAAATTAAGAAAAGCTGGCTAGAAACAAGCTAAGATAAGCTTAGGCATTTATAAGTAAAAATAAATCTTTGTGTGATTATTTGGGAGCTGGGTGGTGGACCCACCAAAGAGTAAAGGGTAAAAAAAAATCCTACATTGTCCCCCAGTTTCTTTATGTGAAACACAGAACTATATGTCCAGGACTCTGAAACTCGTATTCCTGTCATTTGGGAGTGCCATTCAGGAAGCTTCCCAACTGGCTTTAGCCAGTAGTGGCTCTTTTTCTCCTTGACTCAGCCATCTGTTATCTCCATTTCTCTCTGGCTCTTGCTGGACCTGGCTGGTGGTGGCTTAAATTTCACAAGTGGCCATATAGAAATGAATCCAGAGGCTTTTTGGCTGTGGGTGGGCAGTCATTGCTTTAGTGGTCTAGGTAGACATTTGGAACTTGGTCCACTGTCAAGAATGTCCCTGTCTCTGCTTTTGTCAGGTGAGGACATAGCAGATGAAGGTAAAGTTGATATCCAGGTAGCATGTGAGGATATTGGTATTTGTCAGCAGGGTGTGGAAGCTTTCACCCAGTGGTCACTATATGCATGGCTAGCTTCTGGAGACTCAGGAGAATACATGGCGAGAAGCAAGCACAGATATGTTGGGGCTTCTTGCATGTCTTGAGCAACAAATGAGAAAGGATACCAGCTATGGGGTCCTGGATGTCTAGGATGTTAGTAACCGTTTTGTGACTGGATTATGGGGATGTGGGGATTTGGGGATGTGGGAAAAGAATTTCCTGGAGAGCTTGAAGTAATTGCTGTTTATGGAAAACCAAATACACCTCAACGTTTAATAAATTGATACTGCCCTGCTGATTAAAAAAAAGCTATGTATCAAGTAAGTCTCAGGGTTGAACTTAAAAGTTGGGGAGGGTGGAGATTTAATAAAGTGTTTTTAGTATGTGGTGTAGAAAAATGAAAAGAGAGGTACATAATTAAATTGCCCCAGACAAAATTGTCATTGTGGAAGCCTTGGGACCAGAATCTAGGCCTTCTTGTCTCGGCTATTATAGGCTGGTGTCTACAGGAGAGAGAACTGGGAATGCTTGGGGAAAGAAATGCTAGTTATGCTCTGGGTTCCCTTAAATAGCCATTAGACTCGCAGGGGTCACAGCGGGCCATTTCATCATCTTTCTTCACATGTCAAGTGGCAATTAAATGAACACAAATAGAAACGTGGCTGTGTCTCTCCATGTCTACGGTCGCTCTAAAAGGCAAATGGAGTCCCTCTTGGGAGGCTTTAGGGGCCTGTAGCACTTATGTGTGGCTTCCTGAGTCCAGTCTTGTGCCCCAGAAGTGAGCTGCCTGTCATGACCAGCCAACCAGAGTGACAATTCCCTTTCACTGAACATGAGGCTCTACTTTTGGAATCTGTAAGAGCCAAAGAATTGATGGTGATGGTTCCCTTTCAGCAAAGATACTTGCAAAGTGACTATAGTAGTCATGAGGGTGGGTGGGCTGTTGGAGATCTGGAGAGTCAGGACTAGCTTTCTTTAAATGACAGCTTTGGGCATTTTCTTTATGAATTTAGAAATCTCAAAACAAAAAAAGCATACAACTATGATGGTAGCTGTTCCTTAAAATGGTCCAGTGTCACACAAGTTGAACTGGGAATTAGGTCAAAAGTTTTGCAAGGTCCTTAGTATATCTCGGGCAATGGAGGCAGCATGGGCTGGCCACCAATCTCAAATAGCAAATGAGTAAATCAGCATTATCACTGTTATACTTCACTCATGTGCAAATTCACATACACACACGTGTGTGTATGTGTGTGTGTATTTGTGTGTATATGTGTGTGTGTGTGTGTGTGTGTGTGTGTGTATGTAGGAAGGTTATAATTCTAATATCCAGCTTGGCAAGTGTTAGATACCATATCTTGACCCTCTAGAATGTGAACACCGTGGCAAAGATTATACTTACACAAAAATAGGGCTTTGCTTTCCTTCTCCTCTGGGTCTTTCCTTAGACCTCACTTCCTTCTTGGCTTTCTTCATATTTGAAGATGCCATTGTCTTACTGAATGCTCTGTTCTTCACATACCTTGTTCCTATCAGTTGACTCTTTGTGTCATTCTCAAAATTCTGACATAAGTTAAAATTCTGTCTCCAACTTTATGTCTGATGATATAGGACTAGGATATAAGGCCTCTGGGGGATAATTACATCATGAAAGTAAGGCCCCCAGGGATTCACTTAAAGGCCTCATAAAGACCTTTAAGCCTCAAAACTACTTTGCCCTCTAGCAGGTGAAAACACAGTCATACTGCCTGCCACCTAGGAAGCAGATTCTTACCAGACACTGAATCTCCCAGTGCCTCCATCTGGGGCTCCACAGGGTCCAGACCTATAAAGAAAGGCAAAACAAACAAACCCTTCTGATGTAGCTACCAGTCTAGGACATTTTGCTATAGTAGCCCTAATGGACCAAGGCAATTGTAATGATACATATCTTTCAAATATTTCTATGTTTATTTGGATTCTGTCTTTTCTTGGAGACCACAAGCTCCAAAATCATGGAAGTATACCTGTTTTAGATCTCATTTAGAAGTGAAAACAAAGAAATGTGAAAATATCATTGGTGAAGGCAGCTGACACTTAGCAATTAACTATTCCGTAGGCACTGAAGGTGCCTGGTATATCATAGGTTCTTGGAGAAACTGGATTGAATGAATGAACAGATGAGAGATAGAATATTGGTACTGAAATCTAAACTTTCTCTAAGATAATTTAATCATAGAAAGGTAGGTTACAAAGCTTGCAAGAGACCTGGATATTATTTTTAGTTTATACTAATACCTAAAGTCTTGAATCTATATACTTTTCATTGCTTTGCAAACCATTGCATCTATAAAATGATGTTTTATGTGTGTACATTTGAGGGGCATCAGGAGACTCACAGATCTCACATGTGATCTTTGCTGTAAGTATGCTGCAAAATTTTAGTGATTTTATTTTGGAATGTCAGATAACAGGCAGCTGAAATCAAAACAGCTTCAAATGTCATGAAATGTCTTCTTGTAATTCTTTTCAAGCATTAAATGCATTAAACCGTAAAGGCACAGTCTGAATTTCCCATATCACTGTACATTTGAACTGTCCAAGCAGACACAATCACATCCAAGACGCATTTCTTATCTGAATGGACTGTATTCTTGATTTCTTCCAAATCCTCACATTAGTTTTTCACATAACATCAAAAAGCAGCGGTTTGAAAACTATTTCTTGTAAGTAAACTATTTCTGTTAAAGAGTTTAAATTTTGTGGCTCTCTGCTCTCTGTTCCAACTACTCAGCTCTCTTGTACCAGCATAAAAGAAGCAGCATTCTGCAGAGCTGTGGTTTGTTCTAATAAAACATATGTATAAACAACCCAGAGGATTGTATGCAAGAAGTGAGCTCTCTGGCCATTGGTTATACACATAACCTTTGAAATTAGACATATATTGTTCTAATCCTGACTTTACAATTTAGAAACAGGGAGACCTGCAGCAACATTCTTACATTTTCTCCGTTGGGAGAAGGCTGACCTCCTAGGAGTGTTGTGAATTCAAGTGGGATGTATGCCCGACACGTGGGTATCTCAAGTTCCCTTCACTATGTATCTTTTAGATATCTAACTGCATGTCTTTGTATGTGAAATAAATCTATCAATATCTGGATATGGCTATGTAAATCATATCAGACATACACATTTCAAATACATGACATTTATGATGTGGTGTGTATTCAAACATAAGTATATACATACATATATACATGTATATGCATATCTATATGCATGTATACACACAAATACTCACCTATATGCCACATTAGACATTTATTTTCTTAAACCTATTTATGTATAATCTTCTTTAAAATTTTTTGCTTGGAAAGTATTTTGTTTTTCCATAATTTTGTACTCTGGCTTCTTTTTCAAGTCTTCAGTCCTTCCAGTCTTCTCTGCTCAAAGTGACCCATATATTTATTATTTGCAGTGTATACTATGCAGTGTATATTATGCTGACAGAGGTTTTCTGTCCAGCCCTGTTCCACAGCTGTTCAGTCCCAAATAAAGTCTATATTAATTATAAACTGGTTGGCCTATTAGCTCAGGCTTTTTAATAACTCTTATATCCTATATTAACCCATAATTCCTGTCTGTGTTAGCCTTGTGGGTTGGCACCTTTATCAGTGAGGCATTCTCATTTTGAGTCCTCTGTGTCTGGGTGACAACTGCAGAATGAATTTTTCATCTTCTCATAATTCTCCTGTTCTGGTCACCCCACCTAAACTTCCTGCCTGGCTACTGGCCAATCATCATTTTATTAAAATACAAGTAACAAATCTTCACAGGGTACAAGATCATTGTCCCACAGAAATACTACGTTTATTTTATTTAAAAAATAGCTGTGTTAATTTTTTTCTTGGCAAATCTTGGAGGCCTCATCAACTTGCTGGCAGGTCTTCTGGCTCCTCATATGACTGATTCCTTCTCATCCTTGATGTCTCAGCTGACTCATTGCCCACTCAGAGGTCACCTCTGACTGCTCTCAGGGGTCATCTCTGACTGCTCTAAAGACTAGGTCCTCTTCCCTGCATCTGCTTCCTTCAGCACATTTAATATAATATGTAATTATTTGTAATGGCTATATTAACATCTGGTCATTAGATTTTAATACTTTGCAAAGTAAGACAAGAATCACAACCTTTTGGGGACAGCATCCTTAGCACCAGTCCAGTGTCTGACCTAGTCTAAGTGCCCAGTAGCTACTTGCAGAGTGGTTGAATGCTTATCTTTGTGTTTCCCAGTGGGCTCTGCACTGGCCATCTAGTGAGTGCTCGCTGATGAATCGTGTCTTTTACAAACTGCCTTTTACAGTCTGTAGCCAATGCTCGCCTTCTCCTTTGTCCCTTTACCCAAACTGTCACTCTGCTTCTCCTTCTTCAGATATTACTAATTTATGTGTTCTGTTTTTTGCCAACTTTCCCTATCCTAAGATAAAGCTATCCGAGAGCCAAGATATCTGTGTGATGTAATCACATATTTGGCACTTGTTAAATGAATAGCATTCAACAGTGCACACTAGAGAAAAAAAGTCACTAAGAACCAAAACATGACAGAACTGCAGTCGTGTTTCACTTTACACCATGAACTTCAAATTTTCTAGATATGCTGGCTTTTTATTTAATTTCTAATAATATCTGCTACCACACATTGCATTACACTAAATTATTCCATAATTTTTCTTTTTTTATTTTAAAGCTAGGGTCATCTGGGAAGGGGAATTCTTTCTTTTTTAAGATTTATTTATTTATTATGTTTTAGTATGTATTATGCTTGCATGCCAGAAGAGGACACTAGGTCTCATTATAGATGGGTGTGAGCCACCATGTGGTTGCTGGGAATTGAACTTAGGACCTCTGGAAGATCAGCAGCCTGTGTTCTTAACCCCTGAGACATTTCTCCAGCCTTCTTAAGATGATGCTTTGCTATTGTTTTAGAAGCAAAAGAAAAAAAAAGAAGCATTTTACTGAAAATTATCAACATTTAAAAATAATAAAAGTACTCTTTATTTTAGGAAAGTAAAAAATTACTTAAAATTATTGTTTTTTTTTTTAGTGAAAGTGCTATTTCTATTTTATATGTGCAGGTGTTTTGCCTGTATATATATATGTGCATCATATACATTCAATGCCCTCAGAGGCCAGAAGAGGGCATTGAATCTACTGGAATTGTAGTTATAGGTGGTTGTGGTCTACTACATGGGTGTTGGGAACTGAATCCAGGACCTCTGCAAGAGCAGCCAGTGCTCTTAACTGCTGAGTCATCTCTCCAGCCCTGAAAATTATCTTAATCTCACTAAGATAATATTAGTTAATGATTTATGTACTTTCTCTTATGTCTAAAATATTTATACATTCTGTTTAAAGCAGAAAGCATGCTATAACTGTTAAGAAGAGCCATGCTTGTGTTTGTAACTGTTTTATTTCTGTGTAAGAACTCCTACTATGCTGGCTGAGTTCTCATGATTACTTTGTGTTCTAGGTTGTGCTGGTTATCCTTACAGGTGGGGAAACTGAGGCATCTGTAGAGCCAGTAACTAGCCTGCAGTTATACAGGAACAGTCGGAACAGGGCTTAAGCAACACAGGCTGCCTTACATACACTCGTACTATCTTAGGTTCTTTATTTTTATTATTTATTTTTAATTTGAAATTGTGTTTTCATACAATACATTCTGATCATGCTTCCTGTCCCCCAACTTCTCCCAGATCCTTCTTACTTCCTCATGTTATCAACCCTGTTGTCCTTTCTTTCTCTTTTTAAATAAACAAAGACAAGGAACATACTTATTATTCCTTCCTCTCCTTGTCTACATCAAGAACATTTCCCCCAGTATTATACAGTATTTTCAGTATCACCTGTGAAGGTTGTGTCCTGTGTTTGCTACATGGACCCTCTCTTTCTTCTATTTTTAAAGAGCTGCCGAGGACTGCACCTTTTTGTTTGACTATTTCCATGAATGATTCTATACTAACTCACCTTGAACACAAGTCCTTGCATGTCCTTATGGTGTCTTTCTTAGGTTAAATTCGACAGAATGATATGCGAAGTTAAGCACAAGTGTTTACCTTAAGGCGTTCTTGAGGAATAGCTTTAAAGAGAGAGCGGTCTTTCAGGTTTTTGCATCTAGAGTGTTTGACAGTTGTTTTATGAGTGTTTTAAAGTAGAGTCTACCTCTATTTCCACTTCTATTTGTCAGATGTTCATTTCTGTTCCAAACCTACCTTCTCATCTGTACAAGTGAAACGGTTCCTAAACAGAGACATTCTGTCTACTCATGATAACCAGAAATTCAGGGTTCAAATTCAGACAAAGTTAAACAAATCTGCATACTTAGCACTGCAGGCAAATTCGATTGTATTTCAAGCCAAACAAAGATCTTGTTTTATGAAGACACAAATCTCATTAGTCTATGTCAGACTGGTTTTTAAATACAAGCCTTTTGGAATAGTTCAAGCTCCCTCTTGCAGGAATTAATCCATCTTCGCTTTGCCATTTGTAATTGCCGGCCTGACAAGCCTTTACTGGATTTGTTTTGTAGTATAAAGTGTTTAAGGTGGGAAATTAACATTATGAGACAAAGTGTCACCTTTTGGGTGAAAACACTCAGCATCGTTACCTCCTCAAGTGGCAGCCCAGCTCTTCCGACAGATGGATGCGTAGTGCTAGGCAGGAAAAAGGCTTCAGTGAGTCACGCACTCCCTTTTTGAATATTCTAGGCAAGGTTACACCTGAGGCTGGTGAGGTGTGTGTTGGGAGTGCGTGCGTGTGTGCATGTGTGCGCTTGTATGCTTATGTTTTGTTGCATACGTACACAAAGCCACTTGCAGAAATGCCAGGACTCTAAAACACGCACATCATCATTTTGTTCCTCATCAACACAATTCTAAAAAAAAAAGATTCTATTGTAATTAATTTATATTTATTCGATGGCCATTGTTGAGCACAGTCTGAACTGAACACTGGAAAACAGACCAGAATGAGAGATACAAGGGCTTCAGGGCGCAGTGGACAGATCAGCCAGGCAAGGAAGTAATTGGAGATCAGGAATACTGAGATCCATTCAATACTATCCCCACTAAAGATGAGTACAAATGACAGTGTCAGGACTGATCAGCCAGGGAGAAACTAGAGCAAGTGCCACAGAGAAGGCTCACTCGAATGTAGTCCACCTGCAGTATTACAGAAGGAATAAAGTGTTCAAAGGCACAGAAGCAATGAAGTGGCATGGAATATTCAGGAATTTGCTGAAGGCCAGGGAGTTGATAGGTAGCTCTTGTTCTGGTCGTGGGGCTCTTGGAAGGGACAGCTGGGAATAACAACTATTGGCCACCTTTGTATTAAATTCAAGATGGAAAAACTGAAGGGGTCACAAAAAAATTCTGCAGAAGCTGCCTGAGAGTCTATTGCTAGGACTGACTTGTTGGTGGTTAGTCTTGGCTCAATTTCCCATTCTTTCAGGTGTAAGTATTCTCTGGATGACATTTATTATGTGTTACCTGTACTGCTACAGGATTTCCCTTCCCCCCTCTCCCGTTCTATCCTCTCCCATGACCCTTATGCTCCCAGTTTATTCAGGAGATCTTGTCTTTTTCTCCTTCCTATGTAGATCCATACCTCTCTCTTGTAGGGTCCTCTTTGTTGTCTAGTTCTCTGGGGTTGTGAATTGTAGGCTGGTTTTTCTTTGCTTTATGTCTAAAAGCCACTTATGAGTGAGTACATATGATATTTGTCTTTCTGGGTCTAGGTTACCTCACTCAATATGTGCTTTCCTAGATCCGGTTTCCCTTTAGATTGTGTAAATCTTTCATCTTTTGGTAGTTTTTCAGTAGAGTGTTGCTAAGTTAAAGATACACAGGGGTTGAGCCTGAGAGATGTCAATGTGATATTTTAGGTAAATTTCTGGGAATAGATTTACTGAATCAAAAACTGTAATCAATTCTAAGCTCATGTTGCAGTATACATTTCTGAAATAGCTAAACCAGATTGTAGTGTGTGGTAGTTTGAATAAAAAAAAATTCCCTAAAGGGAGTGATAGAATTTGGAGGTATGGCTTTGCTGGAGTAGGTATAGCCTTGTTGGAGGAAGTGTGTCACTGCAGAGGCAAGCCTTGAGGTCTCATGTATGCTCAAGCTACGCTCAGCATATCAGACAACTTCCTGTTTCCAGTTGAATGTGTAGAACTCTCAGCTACCTCTCTAGCACCATGTCAGCCTGCATGCCATATGTCACACCATGATGACAATGGACTAAACCTCTGAAAATATAAACCACCCTGATTAAATGTTTTTCCTTTATAAGAGTTGCCATAGTGACAACACACTAATTAAACTAATTAATTAGTTTAAAATTAATTGATTAATTAATTTTGCCTCCTGATGGCCGTTTCCCTTCCCTACTCTCTTTCCGTTACCTCCCCCACCTCCCTTCTGCCCCCTCCCATCCACTCTTCTTTTTCTGTTCAGAAATGAGGAGGCTGCCCACAGATATGCCCATGACATATCAAGTTACAGTAGGACTCAGCACCTCCCCAGTATAAGAAATAGGGTCCCAAAAGTCTGCAGAAGTGTTAGAGACAACCCCGGTTTCCACTGTTAGGAGTCCCACAAGAAGATCAAGGTACATATCTGTCTCACATAGGCAAAGGGCCCAGGTCAATCCCATGAAGGCTCCCTGGTGGTTGGTTCAGTCTCTCTGAGCCACTATGAGCCCAGGTTAGGTGTTTCTTGTGATGTCCATGACCCCTCTGGCTCCTACAATCCGTCCTCTCTCTCTTCAGCAGGATTCCCAGAGCTCAGCCTAATGTTTGGCTGTGGATCTGCATCTGGACAATGCACTCATTTTCAGCAATAAAAGAGTGTCATAGTTGCTGCTTCTTAAAATTCAAAAGGTGTCAAGCATTTAGAATCAGGGCTTTGTTGAGGTCTATTAAGGAAAAACTTGTCCCTTCTAGCCTGTCTATTTCTATAACTTCATCTTTTTCTTCTTTCTTTAAATCTTTTCTTGGGAAAGTACTCTGTTGCCTGTTTTTTGATCAAAGATTAGATCTGAGTTGTATCTCTGTCCCTGGGTGGAGATGTGGCTTCTGATAAATAACAGAAGCGTAGCACTGCCCCCTCTCTTAACCAATTCAAATGGATGAGTCAGTCACTGGTCAGGAAAAAGGCACCCAGAAAACCTGTGTGTTCAGGAATTTGAAAAAGTGTAAAGCCCTCCTAACCTGAGGTTGGCATAGTGGTGTCTGTCATTACTATCACCCATTCAAAGTGTGCCCTCCATAATGGTCTTCCACTCCTTTACAGCAAGCGCTCCACAGAGGTCTGACTCTGTTACTTTCACTACTTGAGGGTGTGACCCCACAGTGGTCTCTCTGCCATCGACCACCTCACCCCTCAAGAGTGTGACCCCACAGTGGTGTCTCTGCCATCACCCACCCCTACCCCTTGAAAGTGTGGCTTCTCCAGTGTTCTTGCTGCCATTGCCCACCTGTAGATCTTTAATGAGATAGTCACGAAGTTACTGTATTTCAATTGCAAACTTGCCCATTTCATAGCCTTTACATGCTGAATCTGGGTTCAGAAAAACACATTCCCTGTAGCTGGGTGCTGTCCTGCTGAGCTCTGCCAGTGGTGAAAGGGAAACTGGGAATCTAGAGGAGGGAGGGACTTTTCCTTCCTGTTTAGGTGACTGCAACGCTTCTTCATCATGGCACTGACCCTTGTGCCCAATAGCAGCAGCTGGTTCCAGTCTGTAGCTCCTCCGGCACTCTTAGAACTTGCCATATGATGATCCTGAGACCTTGTTAGTACCTGCTGGTCAGCCTCCCCTGGGAGATGTGAATCTCACCTCTGTCAGATTCTTTCAACAGCATCAGCCAGGCCTGTCTCCTATCTCTTCTCCACCCTTTCTCTAGTCTTTATTTCATGTACTATATGCTTCAGGACATATATTCTTATTCATAGCTATACTTTCAGATAAAATTTAAAATTGTATTTGTTATTTTATTATTATTATTACTATTGGGTGAGTGTGTATGTGTGTTTGTATGCATATGTGTGTATATGTATTTATATGTGTGTATGTGTGAGTGCACATGTCACAGTTCATATGTGGGGGTCCGACAACAAACCTTACCACCAACCCCTTGTTTCCTAAGCCCTCAAAAAATTAACAGTTTTCTGAATATTTACTATATTCTGGTATCTTCTTTTGCTCTTGTCAATTTGCTACCATATGGCAATTATTTAATGGATTATTTAAATTAATTGTTTTCCTGAAGATAACTAGTGGAGTTCCTACTTCCTGGCTGTGCTCTGACTGAAGCAGTCCCCACGCCAGTCTTCCTGCATTGTCTTGAACTATGCCTAGAAAAGATAATCTTTATTGGAAATTAATACCAAATTAATTCCCAATTCTCGGTGGACAAAGCCCAAACCTCAAGGCTTACCACTTTTCTGTAGTGGCTTCTCTTTCTGTTAAGGCTACACCTTAGTTCCTGAATGCGTGATGCTTTCCTGACTTCTAGGGTGCCATGCTCCATCACTGCCAGGCCACAGACCGCGCCACTCCTGCTAACAATGCGGATAATGTACCCCACCTGTAGATCTTTAATGAGATAGTCACTAAGTTACTGTATTTCAGTCACAAAATTGTCCCTGGTTGTTAGCCTTTTCATGTTGAAGCTGAGCTCAGAAAAGCACATTCCCCGTAGCTGTGCGCCTTCCTGCTGAACTCTGTCAATGGTGAAGGGGAAACTGGGAAATGGGTAACTTGCATGTACTTTTTAGGCATTAGCGCCAGTGTCTCCCCCTTCTCTGTGGCATGCTGTACTGTCCCTCTGACCACATACATTATTTGTTTATCTTTTTAAAAAGGATTTATTTTAATTATGTGTCTATGTGATACGTACATATCTGTGTGGACTTTGTGCATGTGTGAGCACAGGTACTCAAGGAGCCTAGAAGATGGTACCAGATTCCTTGGAGCTGAAGTTACCAGTGGTTGTGAGTCACTCGAGGAGGGTGCTGGAAACAAACACTGGTCCTCTGGAAGAGTAGGAAGTGCTCTTAACTGTGGAACCATCTTTCAAGTTCTAGTATTTGTGCGTGCGCACACACACACACACACACACACACACACACACACACACACACACACACACACACACACACAGAGTCCCCGTGGATTGCAAGTACCTTGGGAGCTGTCTGGAACTCAATAGGTACTTTATTATTTATGATTTAGATATTTAACAAGAACTTCTTTAGAACATTCCAATGCTTTCTTTTTCCCTCTTACAGAGCAAGGACAGAAATTTCAGATACCATTGCAGCTGATCTAAGTAAGGCCTGTGATGATTACTGAAAGTTTCGTCTCGATCCAAAGGACAAGTTTAATATTGTGAAAATTGCCAAAGTGAGACTCGAGGGCAACAAACAAGGTGTTTTACAGACCTGGGATATCTTCGGTGCTTCTGTGTGTCACTCTAGTGATGGAGGTGCACAGAGATCAGCTACCAACTCACTGGGTTAAAAGCCTTCTCATCACCCACAGCAGCTGCAGACTTCGCACTAGCGATAAGCTGTGGAAGAAAATGAGACCATGTCAAGCTCTTGCAGCATGATTTCAGGATGCTTAATGAGAGGCACTGGCTTCGAGAGGAAAATCGAATGCACCTGGTTTTCTGAGGCTGCACCAAATGTTGATAAAACAGACACTTGGTGGTACACATTGGCTTTGCTTCTAGCTCCATCATGAGATAGGACCCTTGGTGCAATTGTTAGTTTATTAATCCACAAAATGGTACTGTTGGCACCTATCTCATTTTACTTATTTATTTAGAACTAAATAGGGCAACTAGCTTAAGGTATCCAGTATTGAATTGAGAAATATCAGTAATATTTGGAAAATGACTGAGTAGCCAGAGTTGCTCTTATTCATCCACTCATTCATTATTTATCCAAAAGCTATCATTGATTGTCTAGCAAATGCTAATGATACAAAGGCAAATAAATTATGAAAATATTCCTCCTGTCATGGAGTTGGGACAGGAGAAGGTAAAAGCATGTCAATAAACAACAGAATGCCAATTTGGGGCAGGAGAAGTAGCTCAGTGGTGCAACATTTGCCTAGCATGTATGATGCCACAGGTTCAATCGCCAACACGGTTTTGTCAATTGGCTTAATAATGTCCTCCACAGTGTTTTTGATTTGTTTGTCTGCTGTCTCAACCATGATCATATGTGACATTTCATGACTATGTCCCTTGAGTGTTCACTCAAGAACAGTTTCTTGCTTTTGCTTTTTCATGCCTTTGATGTCTTGGGGAGTTTAGGCCTGTTGTTTTGCAGAACCCTTTGGCTCTGGGATGTAATTTTCTGACTAGATAGCTTTAAAGACTCTACAGCCCCCACACAGCATAGCTAAAAATGGAACCTACATTTCCTGACCCTGTGTCTTGTTAACTTTCTTTTTAAGTTTTCAGGAGAGTTGGAGGTCAAAGACCTCATGTCGTCACCCAGACCAGTGCTCTTAACGTAGCCAGGTTGTTAATGACAGCCATACTGACACTAGTAGCCAGTGACAACGCTTCCTCTCACATGAATCCAGGTGCTGTCTTAGCCACCATCTATCATTTCCAGGTAGAGCTATAAGTTTTTAAAAATCTGTAGTTGTTTCATTACTTTTTGACTTTATCTCTCAAGGTGATAATTTGTCCTCTTTTAGTTGAACCATTTGAAAAAAGCTCGGGAAAATTAGAGTAAGTAGGTTAGAATTCTCTAAAACCATTTTGGTTTTCTTACGATGCATTTTTTCCAAAGCTGTCGGACACTGAAAAAGCTGCACTAAATTTTATTTTTTTTCATCTAGAAAGTTCTTTTTAAAAGCTGAACAATTGCTGCAGCTAATATATAATTTACCCAAATGTTGAGTACTTTAGTATGCTGACATACTTTGAGTTCACTCACAAAATTTTCTCCAAGAAATGGGGAGACACAGGGGTGAGCAATTGGTGTTCTTAGCTCATGTTCTGCTTCCCTTCATGTTCCCACAAGCACATTTTAAAATTTGTCTAGGTGCTATTATACACACACACACACACACACACACACACACACACACACACACACACACCCCAAGGAACAATTCTGCAGATCAGCTCTAAGAGAACTCTGCTACCCACAGCTCTTGCACTAGTGGTTCCTCTGAGGTTCCAGATGTGAGGTTGAAAGGATAATTCCAGTGGAGCTGAGGGGAGACCCGAGTCTCCCACTTGATCCTAGTTACTTTAGAGCATGATGGTAATGATTGGACAGGAAATTTTACGTATTATATGTTT